>JARYGA010007052.1:0-43120 GCA_030545235.1 Helianthus tuberosus
TCCAAATTTCTCGAGAAAGATCTGGTGGCAAGAAAAGCTGCTTCTGAGAGGTTGTCAAGTGTTTTCGCTCGACGATTCCATTCTTGGGTGGTTGGTTTGGCCCTTGTTCCTGTAACTCGAATCCTAGCCCGGTATATCTCATTTTAATTTTACACCATTGTGAACCTTTCGCCTTTTTTACTCTCTGATCCAGGTTCTCGGCATTGGAAAATCTTCGTAAACTAAATCACACGTGTATATGTTGACATTTAAGAGATATACAGTCAAGAAAATCAGGGGCAATGGTGATATACATGCGGATTAGACACCAAAAAAAACACTCAACAAATGGCCACAATTTAAGGAATGTGTTTAGTGACGGCATCGGATTCCTAATTGATGGAGAAAGGTCTAGTGGCAAGAAAAGCTGCTTCTAGGAGGTTGTCAAGTGTTTTCGCTCGACGATTTCATTCTTGGGTGGTTGATTTGGCCCTTGTTCCTGTAACTCGAATCCTAGCCCGGTATATCCCATTTTAATTTTACACCATTGCGAACCTTACGCCTTTTTTACTCTCTGATCGAGTTTCTCGGCATTGAAGAATCTTCGTAAACTAAATCACACGTGTATATGTTGACATTTAAGAGATATATAGTCAAGAAAATCAAGGGCAATGGTGATATATAAGCGGATTAGACACCAAAAAAAATCACTCAACAAAAGGCTACAATTTAAGGAATGTGTTTTGTGACGGCATTAGATTCCAAATTTATCGAGAAAGATCTGGTGGCAAGAAAAGCGGCTTCTGGGAAGTTGTCAAGTGTTTTCGCTCGACGATTCCATTCTTGGGTGGTTGGTTTGGCCCTTGTTCCTGTAACTCGAATCCTAGCCCGGTATATCCCATTTTAATTTTACACCATTGTGAACCTTTCGCCTTTTTTACTCTCTGATCGAGGTTCTCGGCATTGGAAAATCTTCGTAAACTAAATCATACGTGTATATGTTGACATTTAAGAGATATACAGTCAAGAAAATCAGGGACAATGGTGATATACATGCAGATTAGACACCAAAAAAAAACACTCAACAAATGGCTACAATTTAAGGAATGTGTTTAGTGACGGTATCGGATTCCTAATTGATGGAGAAAGGTCTGGTGGCAAGAAAAGCTGCTTCTAGGAGGTTGTCAAGTGTTTTCGCTCGACGATTTCATTCTTGGGTGGTTGATTTGGCCCTTGTTCCTGTAACTCGAGTCCTAGCCCGGTGTATCCCATTTTAATTTTACACCATTGCGAACCTTACGCCTTTTTTACTACCTGATCGAGGTTCTCGGCATTGAAGAATCTTCGTAAACTAAATCACACGTGTATATGTTGACATTTAAGAGTTATACAGTCAAGAAAATCAAGGGCAATGGTGATATACATGTGGATTAGACACCAAAAAAAATCACTCAACAAAAGGCTACAATTTAAGGAATGTGTTTTGTGACGACATCAGATTCCAAATTTATCGAGAAAGATCTGGTGGCAAGAAAAGCTGCTTCTGGGAGGTTGTCAAGTGTTTTCGCTCGATGATTCCATTCTTGGGTGGTTGGTTTAGCCCTTGTTCCTGTAAGTCGAATCCTAGCCCGGTATATCCCATTTTAATTTTACACCATTGTGAACCTTTCGCCTTTTTTACTCTCTGATCGAGGTTCTCGGCATTGGAAAATCTTCGTAAACTAAATCACACGTGTATATGTTGACATTTAAGAGATATACAGTCAAGAAAATCAGGGGCAATGGTGATATACATGCGGATAAGACACCAAAAAAACACTCAACAAATGGCTACAATTTAAGGAATGTGTTTAGTGACGGCATCGGATTCCTAATTGATGGAGAAAGGTCTGGTGGCAAGAAAAGCTGCTTCTAGGAGGTTGTCAAGTGTTTTCGCTCGACGATTTCATTCTTGGGTGGTTGATTTGGCCCTTGTTCCTGTAATTCGAATCCTAGCCCGGTATATCCCATTTTAATTTTACACCATTGCGAACCTTACGCCTTTTTTACTCTCTGATCGAGGTTCTCAGCATTGAAGAATCTTCGTAAACTAAATCACACGTGTATATGTTGACATTTAAGAGATATACAGTCAAGAAAATCAAGGGCAATGGTGATATATATGCGGATTAGACACCAAAAAAAACACTCAACAAAAGGCTACAATTTAAGGAATGTGTTTTGTGACGTCATTAGATTCCAAATTTATCGAGAAAGGTCTGGTGGCAAGAAAAGCTGCTTCTAGGAGGTTGTCAAGTGTTTTCGTTCGACGATTCCATTCTTGGGTGGTTGGTTTGGCCCTTGTTCCTGTAACTCGAATCCTAGCCCGGTATATCTCATTTTAATTTTACACCATTGTGAACCTTTCGCCTTTTTTACTCTCTGATCGAGGTTCTCGGCATTGGAAAATCTTCGTGAACTAAATCACACGTGTATATGTTGACATTTAAGAGATATACAGTCAAGAAAATCAGGGGCAATGGTGATATACATGCGGATTAGACACCAAAAAAAAACACTCAACAAATGGCTACAATTTAAGGAATGTGTTTAGTGACGGCATCAGATTCTTAATAATGGAGAAAGGTCTGGTGGCAAGAAAAGCTGCTTCTAGGAGGTTGTCAAGTGTGTTCGCTCGATGATTTCATTCTTGGGTGGTTGGTTTGGCCCTTGTTCCTGTAACTCGAATCCTAGCCCGGTATATCCCATTTTAATTTTACACCATTGTGAACCTTACGCCTTTTTTACTCTCTGATCGAGGTTCTCGGCATTGAAGAATCTTCGTAAACTAAATCACACGTGTATGTGTTGACATTTAAGAGATATACAGTCAAGAAAATCAAGGGTAATGGTGATATATATGCGGATTAGACACCAATAAAAACACTCAACAAATGGCTACAATTTAAGGAATGTGTTTAGTGATGGCATCAGATTCCTACTTGATGGAGAAAGGTCTGGTGGCAAGAAAAGCTGTTTCTAGGAGGTTGTCAAGTGTTTTCGCTCGACGATTCCATTCTTGGGTGGTTGGTTTGGCCCTTGTTCCTGTAACTCGAATCCTACCCTGGTATATCCCATTTTAATTTTACACCATTGTGAACCTTACGCCTTTTTTACACTCTCAGGTCGAGGTTCTCGGCATTGAAAAATCTTCGTAAACTAAATCACACGTGTATATGTTGACATTTAAGAGTTATACAGTCAAGAAAATCAGGGGAAATGGTGATATACATGCGGATTAGACACCAAAAAAAAACACTCAACAAATGGCTACAATTTAAGGAATGTGTTTAGTGACGGCATCAAATTCCTAATTGATGGAGAAAGGTCTGGTGGCAAGAAAAGCTGCTTCTAGGAGGGTGTTAAGTGTTTTCGCTCGACGATTTCATTCTTGGGTGGTTGATTTGGCCCTTGTTCCTGTAACTCGAATCCTAGCCCGGTATATCCCATTTTAATTTTACACCATTGCGAACCTTACGCCTTTTTTACTCTTTGATCGAGGTTCTCGGCATTGTAGAATCTTCGTAAACTAAATCACACGTGTATATGTTGACATTTAAGAGATATACAGTCAAGAAAATCAAGGGCAATGGCGATATATATGCGGATTAGACACAAAAAAAAACACTCAACAAAAGGCTACAATTTAATGAATGTGTTTTGTGACGGCATCAGATTCCAAATTTATCGAGAAAGGTCTGGTGGCAAGAAAAGCTGCTTCTAGGAGGTTGTCAAGTGTTTTCGCTCGACGATTCCATTCTTGGGTGGTTGGTTTGGCCCTTGTTCCTGTAACTCGAATCCTAGCCCAGTATATCCCATTTTAATTTTACACCATTGTGAACCTTTCGCCTTTTTTACTCTCTGATCGAGGTTCTCGGCATTGGAAAATCTTCGTAAACTAAATCACACGTGTATATGTTGACATTTAAGAGATATACAGTCAAGAAAATCAGGGGCAATGGTGATATACATGCGGATTAGACACCCAAAAAAAAACACTCAACAAATGGCTACAATTTAAGGAATGTGTTTAGTCACGGCATCAGATTTCTACTTGATGGAGAAAGGTCTGGTGGCAAGAAAAGTTGTTTCTAGGAGGTTGTCAAGTGTTTTCGCTCGACGATTCCATTCTTGGGTGGTTGGTTTGGCCCTTGTTCCTGTAACTCGAATCCTAGCCCGGTATATCCCATTTTAATTTTACACCATTGTGAACCTTACGCCTTTTTTACTCTCAGGTCGAGGTTCTCGGCATTGAAAAATCTTCGTAAACTGGTCGGTTCAGATCCTATGGTACCATAACCTAATACTGGTCGGTTCGGCCAAAATTAATGAATGTCATTCGTTATGTAACTACAACCAACAAGATCGTTCACATTATCGAAAATCGTTATTAGTTTAGTATAAACCATCTTAATCATTTTGAAACCATCGTTAAAATATAGAAATCGTGTTAATACATATGAATCACCCCAAAACAATTGAAAATATTAAAATAGGGGAACTATTTACTCACATTGAATGGAAGGGTATCCTTGATCTAAAGAACTTAGCGAAGCTCAGACAAACCAAGGAAATTCAAGTAGTACCTAGTAATCTGATCACTAGTAAATAAATCGACACCTAAATCGGAAGATCGGATAGAATGAGGTCTTGTAAACCGAATGAGTGTAGGAACTCAGGTGGTATGGTTTAACAAAGCCTACATTTTAAATCGGAACTTAGCCTAAGTGCTTTTGACCCGTTACGACCCATTAAGGTAGCTTATGCTACTTTAACGCGTCGTTCGTGCAAAACTTTGTTCGGATGGTTAACTATGTGCTATGTCAAGTCTTATATGCCCAATAATACCTAAACATGTTACTAAATCAGTTTATATGTCAAAAACATGTTCACATATGTAAAATATGGATTTAAGCTTTAAACGGGCGTTTTGGTCATTTCTTATGGGCATACAAGCTACTTAACAAATAACTAACCAATCATATGTGATCATAAGGTATAACCTCAGTGGTTATTCCCTATGCAACTATGATCACTAATCGAGCTTGATCGGATCCTAATGATCGACCAAACGGGTCAGGTTCGAAAGTCTAAGCGGTTGTCTAGACCGCTTAACTTACGACCCTAAACAAGCACTAACTAATAGTGACGAGTTAAACATGTCAAAACATGTTTAATTAACTTATAAAACTGATTTGGTATCAAAACAATGGGTTTTGATACCCGAAAATAGTTCCGTTGCAAAATGCGTGCTAAAACGCATTTTGACCGAAACTTTGACTCGTCACTACGCCTAGTTAACGCGGTAATCAGTAGGTATAATCGCTAAGGATTATAACCATCGTGATTATAATCACGTTACAAAGTTCAATTGAACTTTGACTTGACCAATTGAAGGTCAAAACCAAAAGTCAAACTGTTGGCCAAACTGTTTGACTTTCTGCACTAACATAAAGAATAGAATGAAAGAATGCTCACTAAGGGTCCTTGCTATCTTTTCTACAAAGAACAAGCTTCCCAAATCAGATGAGAGAGCTCCCAAAGCATATTGTAGAAGAGAATGAGAAGAAATGAGGAAATGAAACAATGAAATGGTTGGCCTTATATAGTTTTTCCCAAACCGTTAGGATCGTTTCTTGGAGAGGAGGGAATGATCTAGGCCTTACATTTATACAAGACTGATTGGGGGACTTGTTCTCCACACAAACCAGCCTATAGCATTGAAAACCATTGATCAAAACCATCAAATTCGAGCTAAATGACCAGATTCAATGTTTCTGATCTGCAAGTCAAACACGGGCCGCATAAAGGTAAGGCCTGGCTTACGCGGGCCGCCTGTCCATCTTTGGCAGATTGACAGTTTTAGCCCCTGAACTTGTAAAACTTGCATTTCGGCCCATTTTTGACACGTTTAGGCCCCGTTAACCTCATTTCAAGGCTCTAAAATGAAATTAAAGTATAGGGAAATAAACATGCTCAAAAACATCTCAGATGTTGGCTCGTTTGATCAAAAGGTCGTGTTGTTCGGTTAATTACGACGAAACTCAAACGGACGCGAAAACGAACCAAATTAAGAGACGAATGGTATTTTTGCATCCCGATCACTAAAATAAAAATATTTTAGTGTGTAAAAAAATTTTGGATGTCCAGATGTGGTCAGAACGTAAGATATGCGCGAAAATGCAAACTTACGTCGTTTTTGACACTTTTAGTCCCTGTAAGATCAAATAAGCGTGTTTTTGAACACCGAACCACTCAAAGCTTATTTCTAAGATATGTTTTGGTTATTTATGGTATGTTTAGCTTATGATCAAGTTCCAGACTCTTTGATACCATACAAATCGGTATAGTTTCGTAGTTTGACACAAATAGTCCCTGCGATCGAATAGACTTGTTTTCAACACACCAAACCATCAAAAACTTATTTCTAAGTTATGTGAAGGTTATTTTAGGTATGTTAAGCCTATGTCACTATTCCGGAGTGTTTGTCGCGTTAAACTGACTGCGTTTACGCACCAGTTTGCGTATAACCTTCTAGAAAGCGATTTAAAGCTTGAAATCAGAATCGAATTGTAAAATCATCAAACACAAATACACATATAAATACACCAAAAGACATTGTTTTATTAATAATTAACATTGTTTTGAATTGTTCATCGATTACAGAGCATAGTTGTCACACTAGCCCTGTATATCCCATTTTAATCTTACACCATTGTGAACCATATGCCTTTTTTACTCTCTGATCGAGGTTCTCGGCATTGAAAAATCTTCGTAAACTAAATCATACGTGTATATGTTGACCTTTAAGAGATACATACAGTCAAGAAAATCAAGGGCAATGGTGATATATATGCGGATTAGACACAAAAAAAAAAAACACTCAACAAAAGGCTACAATTTAAGGAATGTGTTTTGTGACGGCATCAGATTCCTAATTAAAGGAGAAATGTCTGGTGGCAAGAAAAGCTGCTTGTAGGAAGTTGTCAAGTGTTTTCGCTCGACGATTCCATTCTTGGGTGGTTGGTTTGGCCCTTGTTCCTGTAACTCGAATCCTACCCCGGTATATCCCATTTTCATTTTACACCATTATGAACCTTACGCCTTTTTTACTCTCTGATCGAGGTTCTTGGCATTGAAAAATCTTAGTAAACTAAATCACACGTGTATATGTTGACATTTAAGAGATATATACAGTCAAGAAAATCTAGGGCAATGGTGATATATATGCGGATTAGACACAAAAAAAACACTCAACAAAAGGCTACAATTTAAGGAATGTGTTTTGTGACGGCATCAGATTCCTAATTAAAGGAGAAATGTCTGGTGGCAAGAAAAGCTGCTTGTAGGGGGTTGTCAAGTGTTTTCGCTCGACGATTCCATTCTTGGGTGGTTGGTTTGGCCCTTGTTCCTGTAACTCGAATCCTACCCCGGTATATCCCATTTTTATTTTACACCATTGTGAACCTCACGCCTTTTTTACTCTCTGATCGAGGTTCTCGGCATTGAAAAATCTTCGTAAACTAAATCACACGTGTATATGTTGACATTTAAAAGATATACAGCCAAGAAAATCAGGGGCAATGGTCATATATATGCGTATTAGACACTAACAAAACACTCAACAAATGGCTACAATTTAAGGAATGTGTCTAGTGACGGCATCAGATTCCTAATTGATTGAGAAAGGTCTGGTGGCAAGAAAAGCTGCTTCTAGAAGGTTGCCAAGTGTTTTCGCTCAACGATTCCATTCTTGGGTGGTTGGTTTGGCCCTTGTTCCTGTAACTCGAATCCTAGCCCTGTTTATCCCATTTTAATTTTACACCATTGTGAAGCTTACGCCTTTTTTAGTCTCTAATCGAGGTTCTCGGCATTGGAAAATCTTCGTAAAATAAATCACATGTGTATATGTTTACATTTAAGAGATATACAGACAAGAAAATCAAGGGAATGGTGATATATATGCGGATTAGACACAAAAAAAAACACTCAACAAATGGCTACAATTTAAGGAATGTGTTTAGTGACGGCATCAGATTCCTAATTGATGGAGAAAGGTCTAGTGGAAAGAAAAGCTGCTTCTAGGAGGTTGTCAATTGTTTTCGCTCAAGGATTCCATTCCTGGGTGGTTGGTTTGGCCCTTGTTCCTGTAACTCCAATCCGAGCCCGGTATATCCTATTTTAATTTTACACCATTGAGAACCTTAAACCTTTTTTACTCTCTGATCGAGGTTCTCGGCATTGAAAAATATTCGTAAACTAAATCACACGTGTATATGTTGACATTTAAGAGATATACAGTCAAGAAAATCTAGGGCAATGGTGATATATATGCGGATTAGACACCAAAAAGAAAACTCAACAAATGGCTACAATTTAAGGAATGTGTTTAGTGACGGCATCAGATTCCTAATTGATGGAGAAAGGTCTGTTGGCAAGAAAAGCTGCTTCTAGGAGATTGTTAAGTGTTTTCGCTCGACGATTCCATTCTTGGGTGGTTGGTTTGTCCCTTGTTCGAGTAACTCGAATCCTAGCCCGGTATATCCCATATTAATTTTACCGCATTGTGAACCGTACGCCTTTTTTACTCTCTGATCGAGGTTCTCGGCACTGAAAAATCTTCGTAAACTAAATCACACGTGTATATGTTAACATTTAAGAGATATACAGTCAAGAAAATCAAGGGCAATGGTGATATATATGCGGATTAGACAACAAAACAAAAACACTCAACAAATGGCGACTATTTAAGGAATGTGTTTAATGACGGCATCGGATTCCTAATTGATGGAGAAAGGTCTGGTGGCAAGAAAAGCTGCTTCTAGGAGGTTGTCAAGTGTTTTCGCTCGACGATTCCATTCTTGGGTGGTTGGTTTGGCCCTTGTTCCTGTAACTCAAATCCTAGCCTTTTATATCCCATTTAATCTTACACCATTGTGAACCTTACGCCTTTTTTACTCTCTGATCGACGTTCTCAGCATTGAAAAATCTTCGTAAACTAAATCACACGTGTATATGTTGACATTTAAAAGATATATACAGTTAAGAAAATCAAGGGCAATGGTGATATATATGCGGATTAGACAACAAAAAAAAACAGTCAACAAATGGCTACAATTTAAGGAATGTGTTTAGTGATGGCATCAGATTCCTAATTGATGGAGAAAGGTCTGGTGGCAACAAAAGCTGCTTCTAGGAGGTTATCAAGTGTTTTCGCTCGACGATTCTATTCTCGGGTGGTTGGTTTGGCCCTTGTTCCTGTAACTCGAAACCTAGCCCTGTTTATCCCATTTAAATTTTACACCATTGTGAACCTTACGCCTTTTTTACTCTCTGATCGAGGTTCTCGGCATTGAAAAATCTTCGTAAACTAAATCACACGTGTATATGTTGACATTTAAGAGATATACAGTCAAGAAAATCAAGGGCAATGGTGATATATATGCGGATTAGACACAAAAAAAAAAACACTCAACAAAAGACTACAATTTAAGGAATGTGTTTTGTGACGGCATCAGATTCCTAATTAAAGGAGAAATGTCTGGTGGCAAGAAAAGCTGCTTGTAGGAAGTTGTCAAGTGTTTTCGCTCGACAATTCCATTCTTGGGTGGTTGGTTTGGCCCTTGTTCCTGTAACTCGAATCCTACCCCGGTATATCCCATTTTCATTTTACACCATTATGAACCTTACGGCTTTTTTACTCTCTGATCGTGGTTCTTGGCATTGAAAAATCTTAGTAAACTAAATCACACGTCTATATGTTGACATTTAAGAGATATATACAGTCAAGAAAATCTAGGGCAATGGTGATATATATGCGGATTAGACACAAAAAAAAAACACTCAACAAAAGGCTACAATTTAAGGAATGTGTTTTGTGACGGCATCAGATTCCTAATTAAAGGAGAAATGTCTGGTGGCAAGAAAAGCTGCTTGTAGGGGGTTGTCAAGTGTTTTCGCTCGACGATTCTATTCTTGGGTGGTTGGTTTGGCCCTTGTTCCTGTAACTCGAATCCTACCCCAGTATATCCCATTTTAATTTTACACCATTGTGAACCTCACGCCTTTTTTACTCTCTGATCGAGGTTCTCGGCATTGAAAAATCTTCGTAAACTAAATCACACGTGTATATGTTGACATTTAAAAGATATACTGCCAAGAAAATCAGGGGAAATATATATGCGTATTAGACACCAAAAAAACACTCAACAAATGGCTACAATTTAAGGAATGTGTTTAGTGACGGCATCAGATTCCTAATTGATGGAGAAAGGTCTGGTGGTAAGAAAAGCTGCTTCTATGAGATTGTTAAGTGTTTTCGCTCGACGATTCCGTTCTTGGGTGGTTGGTTTGGCCCTTGTTCGAGTAACTCGAATCCTAGCCCGGTATATCCCATATTAATTTTACCGCATTGTGAACCGTACGCCTTTTTTACTCTCTGATCGAGGTTCTCGGCACTGAAAAATCTTCGTAAACTAAATCACACGTGTATATGTTGACATTTAAGTGATATACAGTCAAGAAAATCAAGGGCAATGGTGATATATATGCGGATTAGACAACAAAACAAAAACACTCAACAAATGGCGACTATTTAAGGAATGTGTTTAATGACGGCATCGGATTCCTAATTGATGGAGAAAGGTATGGTGGCAAGAAAACTGCTTCTAGGAGGTTGTCAAGTGTTTCGCTCAACGATTCCATTCTTGGGTGGTTGGTTTGGCCCTTGTTCCTGTAACTCAATTCCTAGGCTTTTATATCCCATTTAATCTTACACCATTGTGAACCTTACGCCTTTTTTACTCTCTGATCGAGGTTCTCAGCATTGAAAAATCTTCATAAACTAATTCACACGTGTATATGTTGACATTTAAAAGATATATACAGTTAAGAAAATCAAGGGCAATGGTGATATATATGCGGATTAGACAACAAAAAAAACACACAACAAATGACTACAATTTAAGGAATGTGTTTAGTGATGGCATCAGATTCCTAATTGATGGAGAAAGGTCTGGTGGCAACAAAAGCTGCTTCTAGGAGGTTATCAAGTGTTTTCGCTCGACGATTCTATTCTCGGGTGGTTGGTTTGGCCCTTGTTCCTGTAACTCGAAACCTATCCCTGTTTATCCCATTTAAATTTTACACCATTGTGAACCTTACGCCTTTTTTACTCTCTGATCGAGGTTCTCGGCATTGAAAAATCTTCGTAAACTAAATCACACGTGTATATGTTGACATTTAAGAGATATACAGTCAAGAAAATCAAGGGCAATGGTGATATATATGCGGATTAGACACAAAAAAAAACACTCAACAAAAGGCTACAATTTAAGGAATGTGTTTTGTGACGGCATCAGATTCCTAATTAAAGGAGAAATGTCTGGTGGCAAGAAAAGCTGCTTGTAGGAAGTTGTCAAGTGTTTTCGCTCGACGATTCCATTCTTGGGTGGTTGGTTTGGCCCTTGTTCCTGTAAGTCGAATCCTACCCCGGTATATCCCATTTTCATTTTACACCATTATGAACCTTACGGCTTTTTTACTCTCTGATCGAGGTTCTTGGCATTGAAAAATCTTAGTAAACTAAATCACACGTCTATATGTTGACATTTAAGAGATATATACAGTCAAGAAAATCTAGGGCAATGGTGATATATATGCGGATTAGACACAAAAAAAACACTCAACAAAAGGCTACAATTTAAGGAATGTGTTTTGTGACGGCATCAGATTCCTAATTAAAGGAGAAATGTCTGGTGGCAAGAAAAGCTGCTTGTAGGGGGTTGTCAAGTGTTTTCGCTCGACAATTCTATTCTTGGGTGGTTGGTTTGGCCCTTGTTCCTGTAACTCGAATCCTACCCCGGTATATCCCATTTTAATTTTACACCATTGTGAACCTCACGCCTTTTTTACTCTCTGATCGAGGTTCTCGGCATTGAAAAATCTTCGTAAACTAAATCACACGTGTATATGTTGACATTTAAAAGATATACAGCCAAGAAAATCAGGGGAAATGGTCATATATATGCGTATTAGACACCAAAAAAACACTCAACAAATGGCTACAATTTAAGGAATGTGTTTAGTGACGGCATCAGATTCCTAATTGATGGAGAAAGGTCTGGTGGTAAGAAAAGCTGCTTCTATGAGATTGTTAAGTGTTTTCGCTCGACGATTCCGTTCTTGGGTGGTTGGTTTGGCCCTTGTTCGAGTAACTCGAATCCTAGCCCGGTATATCCCATATTAATTTTACCGCATTGTGAACCGTATGCCTTTTTTACTCTCTAATCGAGGTTCTCGGCACTGAAAAATCTTCGTAAACTAAATCACACGTGTATATGTTGACATTTAAGAGATATACAGTCAAGAAAATCAAGGGAAATGGTGATATATATGCGGATTAGACAACAAAACAAAAACACTCAACAAATGGCGACTATTTAAGGAATGTGTTTAATGACGGCATCGGATTCCTAATTGATGGAGAAAGGTATGGTGGCAAGAAAAGCTGCTTCTAGGAGGTTGTCAAGTGTTTCGCTCGACGATTCCATTCTTGGGTGGTTGGTTTGGCCCTTGTTCCTGTAACTCAAATCCTAGGCTTTTATATCCCATTTAATCTTACACCATTGTGAACCTTACGCCTTTTTTACTCTCTGATCGAGGTTCTCAGCATTGAAAAATCTTCATAAACTAAATCACACGTGTATATGTTGACATTTAAAAGATATATACAGTTAAGAAAATCAAGGGCAATGGTGATATATATGCGGATTAGACAACAAAAAAAACACACAACAAATGGCTACAATTTAAGGAATGTGTTTAGTGACGGCATCATATTCCTAATTGATGGAGAAAGGTCTGGTGGCAACAAAAGCTGCTTCTAGGAGGTTATCAAGTGTTTTCGCTCGACGATTCTATTCTCGGGTGGTTGGTTTGGCCCTTGTTCCTGTAACTCGAAACCTAGCCCTGTTTATCCCATTTAAATTTTACACCATTGTGAACCTTACGCCTTTTTTACTCTCTGATCGAGGTTCTCGGCAATGAAAAATCTTCGTAAACTAAATCACACGTGTATAAGTTTACATTTAAGAGATATACAGTCAAGAAAATCAAGGGCAATGGTGATATATATGCGGATTAGACACAAAAAAAAACACTCAACAAAAGGCTACAATTTAAGGAATGTGTTTTGTGACGGCATCAGATTCCTAATTAAAGGAGAAATGTCTGGTGGCAAGAAAAGCTGCTTGTAGGAAGTTGTCAAGTGTTTTCGCTCGACGATTCCATTCTTGGGTGGTTGGTTTGGCCCTTGTTCCTGTAACTCGAATCCTACCCCGGTATATCCCATTTTCATTTTACACCATTATGAACCTTACGGGTTTTTTACTCTCTGATCGAGGTTCTTGGCATTGAAAAATCTTAGTAAACTAAATCACACGTCTATATGTTGGCATTTAAGAGATATATACAGTCAAGAAAATCTAGGGCAATGGTGATATATATGCGGATTAGACACAAAAAAAAACACTCAACAAAAGGCTACAATTTAAGGAATGTGTTTTGTGACGGCATCAGATTCCTAATTAAAGGAGAAATGTCTGGTGGCAAGAAAAGCTGCTTGTAGGGGGTTGTCAAGTGTTTTCGCTCGACGATTCTATTCTTGGGTGGTTGGTTTGGCCCTTGTTCCTGTAACACTCAACAAATGGCTACAATTTAAGGAATGTGTTTAGTGACGACATCAGATTCCTAATTGATGGAGAAAGGTCTGGTGGTAAGAAAAGCTGCTTCTATGAGATTGTTAAGTGTTTTCGCTCAACGATTCCGTTCTTGGGTGGTTGGTTTGGCCCTTGTTCGAGTAACTCGAATCCTAGCCCGGTATATCCCATATTAATTTTACCGCATTGTGAACCGTACGCCTTTTTTACTCTCTGATCGAGGTTCTCGGGACTGAAAAATCTTCGTAAACTAAATCACACGTGTATATGTTGACATTTAAGAGATATACAGTCAAGAAAATCAAGGGCAATGGTGATATGTATGCGGATTAGACAACAAAACAAAAACACTCAACAAATGGCGACTATTTAAGAAATGTGTTTAATGACGGCATCGGATTCCTAATTGATGGAGAAAGGTGTGGTGGCAAGAAAAGCTGCTTCTAGGAGGTTGTCAAGTGTTTTCGCTGAACGATTCCATTCTTGGGTGGTTGGTTTGGCCCTTGTTCCTGTAACTCGAATCCTAACCCGGTATCTCCCATTTTAATTTTACACCATTGTGAACCTTACGCCTTTTTTACTCTCTGATCGAGGTTCTCGGCATTGAAAAAATATTCGTAAACTAAATCACACGTGTATATGTTGACATTTAAGAGATATACAGTTAAGAAAATCAGGGGCAATGGTGATATACATGCGGATTAGACACCAAAAAAAAACACTCAACAAATGGCTACAATTTAAGGAATGTGTTTAGTGACGGCATCAGATTCCTAATTGATGGAGAAAGGTCTGGTGGCAAGAAAAGCTGCTTCTAGGAGGTTGTCAAGTGTTTTCGCTCGACGATTTCATTCTTGGGTGGTTGATTTGACCCTTGTTCCTGTAACTCGAATCCTAGCACGGTATATCCCATTTTAATTTACACCATTGCGAACCTTACGCCTTTTTTACTTTCTGATCGAGGTTCTCGGCATTGAAAAATCTTCGTAAACTAAATCACACGTGTATATGTTGACATTTAAGAGATATACAGTCAAGAAAATCAAGGGCAATGGTGATATATATGCGGATTAAACACCAAAAAAACACTCAACAAAAGGCTACAATTTAAGGAATGTGTTTTGTGACGGCATCAGATTCCAAATTTATCGAGAAAGGTCTGGTGGCAAGAAAAGCTGCTTCTAGGAGGTTGTCAAGTGTTTTCGCTCGACGATTCCATTCTTGGGTGGTTGGTTTGGCCCTTGTTCCTGTAACTCGAATCCTAGCCCGGCATATCCCATTTTAATTTTACACCATTGTGAACCTTTCGCCTTTTTACTCACTGATCGAGGTTCTCGGCATTGGAAAATCTTCGTAAACTAAATCACACGTGTATATGTTGACATTTAAGAGATATACAGTCAAGAAAATCAGGGGCAATGGTGATATACATGCGGATTAGACACAAAAAAAAATAAAAACACTCAACAAATGGCTACAATTTAAGGAATGTGTTTAGTGACGGCATCAGATTCCTAATGATGGAGAAAGGTGTGGTGGCAAGAAAAGCTGCTTCTAGGAGGTTGTCAAGTGTTTTCGCTTGACGATTTCATTCTTGGGTGGTTGGTTTGGCCCTTGTTCCTGTAACTCGAATCCTAGCCCGGTATATCCCATTTTAATTTTACACCATTGTGAATCATACGCCTTTTTTACTCTCTGGTCGAGGTTCTCGGCATTGAAGAATCTTCGTAAACTAAATCACACGTGTATATGTTGACATTTCAGAGATATACAGTTATTAAAATCTAGAGGAATGGTGATATATATGCGGATTAGACACCAAAAAACACTCAACAAATGGCTACAATTTATGGAATGTGTTTAGTGATGGCATCAGATTCCTACTTGATGGAGATAGGTCTGGTGGCAAGAAAAGCTGTTTCTAGGAGGTTGTCAAGTGTTTTCGCTCGACGATTCCATTCTTGGGTGGTTGGTTTGGCCCTTGTTCCTATAACTCGAATCCTAGCCCGGTATATCCAATTTTAATTTTACACCATTGTGAACCTTACGCTTTTTTTACTCTCAGGTCGAGGTTCTCGGCATTGAAAAATCTTCGTAAACTAAATCACACGTGTATATGTTGACATTTAAGAGATATACAGTCAAGAAAATCAAGGGCAACGGTGAGATATATGCGGATTAGACACAAAAAAAAACACTCAACAAATGGCTACAATTTAAGGAATGTGTTTAGTAACGGCATTAGATTCCTAATTGATGGAGAAAGGTGTGGTGGCAAGAAAAGCTGCTTCTAGGAGGTTGTCAAGTGTTTTCGCTCGACGATTCCATTCTTGGGTGGATGGTTTGGCCGTTGTTCCTGTAACTCGAATCCTAGCCCGGTATATCCCATTTTAATTTTACCCAATGCGAAGCTTACGCCTTTTTTACTCTCTGATCGAGGTTCTCGGCATCGGAAAATCTTCGTAAACTAAATCACACGTGTATATGTTGACTTTTAAGAGATATACAGTCAAGAAAATCAGGGGCAATGGTGATATACATGCGGATTAGACACCAAAAAAACACTCAACAAATGGCTACAATTTAAGGAATGTGTTTAGTGACGGCATCAGATTCCTAATTGATGGAGAAAGGTCTGGTGGCATGAAAAGCTGCTTCTAGGAGCTTGTCAAGTGTTTTCGCTCGACGATTTCATTCTTGGGTGGTTGATTTGGCCCTTGTTCCTGTAACTCGAATCCTATCCGGGTATATCCCATTTTAATTTTACACCATTGCGAACCTTACGCCTTTTTTACTCTCTGATCTAGGTTCTCGGCATTGAAGAATCTTCGTAAACTAAATCACACGTGTATATGTTGACATTTAAGAGATATACAGTCAATAAAATCAAGGGCAATGGTGATATATATGCGGATTAGACACCAAAAAAAACACTCAACAAAAGGCTACAATTTAAGGAATGTGTTTTGTGACGGTATCAGATTCCAAATTTATCGAGAAAGGTCTGGTGGCATGAAAAGCTGCTTCTAGGAGGTTGTCAAGTGTTTTCGCTCTACGATTCCATTCTTGGGTGGTTGGTTTGGCCCTTGTTCCTGTAACTGGAATCCTAGCCCGGTATCAGATTCCTAATTGATGGAGAAAGGTGTGGTGGCAAGAAAAGCTGCTTCTAGGAGGTTGTTAAGTGTTTTCGCTCGACGATTCCATTCTTGGGTGGATGGTTTGGCCGTTGTTCCTGTAACTCGAATCCTAGCCCGGTATATCCCATTTTAATTTTACCCAATGCGAAGCTTACGCCTTTTTTACTCTCTGATCGAGGTTCTCGGCATCGGAAAATCTTCGTAAACTAAATCACACGTGTATATGTTGACATTTAAGAGATATACAGTCAAGAAAATCAGGGGCAATGGTGATATACATGCGGATTAGACACCAAAAAAACACTCAACAAATGGCTACAATTTAAGGAATGTGTTTAGTCACGGCATCAGATTCCTAATTGATGGAGAAAGGTCTGGTGGCATGAAAAGCTGCTTCTAGGAGGTAGTCAAGTGTTTTCGCTCGACGATTTCATTCTTGGGTGGTTGATTTGGCCCTTGTTCCTGTAACTCGAATCCTATCCCGGTATATCCCATTTTAATTTTACACCATTGCGAACCTTACGCCTTTTTTACTCTCTGATCTAGGTTCTCGGCATTGAAGAATCTTCGTAAACTAAATCACACGTGTATATGTTGACATTTAAGAGATATACAGTCAAGAAAATCAAAGGCAATGGTGATATATATGCGAATTAGACACCAAAAAAAACACTCAACAAAAGGCTACAATTTAAGGAATGTGTTTTGTGACGGCATCAGATTCCAAATTTATCGAGAAAGGTCTGGTCGCATGAAAAGCTGCTTCTAGGAGGTTGTCAAGTGTTTTCGCTCTACGATTCCATTCTTGGGTGGTTGGTTTGGCCCTTGTTCCTGTAACTGGAATCCTAGCCCGGTATATCCCATTTTAATTTTACACCATTGTGAACCTTACGCCTTTTTTACTCTCTGATCGAGATTCTCGGCATTGAAGAATCTTCGTAAACTAAATCACACGTGTATATGTTGACATTTAAGAGATATACAGTCAAGAAAATCAAGGGCAATGGTGATATATATGCGGATTAGACACAAAAAAAACACTCAACAAATGGCTCCAATTTAAGGAATGTGTTTAGTGATGGCATCAGATTCCTACTTGATGGAGAAAGGTCTGGTGGCAAGAAAAGTTGTTTCTAGGAGGTTGTCAAGTGTTTTCAGTCGACGATTGCATTCTTGGGTGGTTGGTTTGGCCCTTGTTCCTGTAACTCGAATCCTAGCCCGGAATATCGCATTTTAATTTTACACCATTGTGAACCTTACGCCTTTTTTACTCACTGGTCGAGGTTTTCGGCATTGAAAAATCTTCGTAAACTAAATCACACGTGTATATGTTGACATTTAAGAGATATACAGTCAAGAAAATCAAGGGCAATGGTGATATATATGCGGATTAGACACAAAACGAAAACACTTAACAAATGGCTACAATTTAAGGAATGTGTTTAGTAACGGCATTAGATTCCTAATTGATGGAGAAATGTCTGGTGGCAAGAAAAGCTGCTTCTAGGAGGTTGTCAAGTGTTTTCGCTCGACGATTCCCTTCTTGGGTGGATGGTTTGGCTATTGTTCCTGTAACTCGAATCCTAGCCCGGTATATCCCATTTTAATTTTACACCAATGCGAAGCTTATGCCTTTTTTACCCTCTGATCGAGGTTCTCGGCATTGAAGAATCTTCGTAAACTAAATCACACGTGTATATGTTGACATTTAAGAGATATACAGTCAAGAAAATCAAGGGCAATTGTGATATATATGCGGATTAGACACAAAACAAAAACACTCAACAAATGGCTACAATTTAAGGAATGTGTTTAGTAACGGCATTAGATTCCTAATTGATGGAGAAATGTCTGGTGGCAAGAAAAGCTGCTTCTAGGAGGTTGTCAAGTGTTTTCGCTCGACGATTCCATTCTTGGGTGGATGGTTTGGCTGTTATTCCTGTAACTCGAATCCTAGCCCGGTATATCCCATTTTAATTTTACACCAATGCGAAGCTTATGCCTTTTTTACCCTCTGATCGAGGTTCTCGGCATTGAAAAATTTTCGTAAACTAAATCACACATGTATATGTTGACATTTAAGAGATATACAGTCAAGAAAATCAAGGGAAATGGTGATATATATGCGGATTAGGCACAAAAAAAACACTCAACAATTGGCTACAATTTATGGAATGTGTTTAGTTACGGCATCAGATTCCTAATTGATGGAGAAAGGTCTGGTGGCAAGAAAAGCTGCTTCTAGGAGGTTGTCAAGTGTTTTCGCTCGACGATTCTATTCTTGGGTGGTTGGTTTGGCCCTTGTTCCTGTAACTCGAATCCTAGCCCGGTATATCCCATTTTAATTTTACACCATTGTGAACCTTACGCCTTTTTTACTCTCTGATCGAGGTTCTCGGCGTTGAAAAATCTTCGTAAACTAAATCACACGTGTATATGCTGACATTTAAGAGATATATTGTCAATAAAATCAAGGGCAATGGTGATATACATGCGGATCAGACACCAAAAAAACACTCAACAAATGGCTACAATTTAAGGAATGTGTTTAGTGACGGCATTAGATTCCTAATTGATGGAGAAAGGTCTGCTGGCAAGAAAAGAAGCTTCTAGGAGGTTGTCAAGTGTTTTCGCTCGACGATTCCATTCTTGGGTGGTTGGTTTGGCCCTTGTTCCTGTAACTCGAATCCTAGCCCGGTATATCCCATTTTAATTTTACTCCATTGTGAACCTTACGCCTTTTTTATCCTCTGATCGAGGTTCTCGGCAATGAAAAATCTTCGTAAACTAAATCATACGTGTATATGTTGACATTTAAGAGATATCCAGTCAAGAAAATCAAGGGCAATGGTGATATATATGCGGATTAGATACCAAAAAAAAAACACTCAACAAAAGGCTATAATTTAAAGAATGTGTTTTGTGACAGCATCAGATTCCAAAGTGATCGAGAAAGGTCTGGTGGCAAGAAAGGCTGCTTCTAGGAGGTTGTCAAGTGTTTTCGCTCGACGATTCTATTCTTGGGTGGTTGGTTTGGCCCTTGTTCCTGTAACTCGAATCCTAGCCCGGTATATCCCATTTTAATTTTACACCATTGTGAACCTTACGCCTTTTTTACTCTCTGATCGAGGTTCTCGGCATTGAAAAATCTTCGTAAACTAAATCACACGTGTATATGCTGAGACTTAAGAGATATATAGTCAAGAAAATCAAGGGCAATGGTGATATACATGCGAATCAGACACCAAAAAAAAAACACTCAACAAATGGCTACAATTTAAGGAATATGTTTAGTGACGGCATTAGATTCCTAATTTATGGAGAAAGGTTTGGTGGCAAAAAAAAGCAGCTTCTAGGAGGTTGTCAAGTGTTTTCGCTCGACGATTCCATTCTTGGGTGCTTGGTTTGGCCCTTGTTCCTGTAACTCGAATCCTAGCCCGGTATATCCCATTTTAATTTTACACCATTGTGAACCTTACGCCTTTTTTACCCTCTGATCGAGGTTCTCGGCAATGAAAAATCTTCGTAAACTAAATCACACGTGTATATGTTGACATTTATGATATATACAGTCAAGAAAATCAAGGGCAATGGTGATATATATGCGGATTAGACACCAAAAAAATCACACACCAAATGGCTACAATTTAAGGAATGTGTTTAGTTACGGCATCAGATTCCTAATTGATGGAGAATGGTCTGGGGGCAAGAAAAGCTGTTTCTAGGAGGTTGCCAAGTGTTTTCGCTCGACGGTTCCATTCTTGGGTGGTTGGTTTGGCCCTTGTTCCTGTAACTCGAATCCTAGCCCGATATATCCCATTTTAATTTTACACCATTGTGAACCTTACGCCTTTTTTACTCTCTGATCGAGGTTCTCGGCATTGAAAAATCTTCGTAAACTAAATCACACGTGTATATGTTGACATTTAAGATATATACAGTCAAGAAAATCAAGGGCAATGATGATATATATGCGGATTAGGCACAAAAAAAACACTCAACAATTGGCTACAATTTATGGAATGTGTTTAGTTACGGCATCAGATTCCTAATTGATGGAGAAAGGTCTGGTGGCAAGAAAAGCTGCTTCTAGGAGGTTGTCAAGTGTTTTCGCTCGACGATTCTATTCTTGGGTGGTTGGTTTGGCCCTTGTTCCTGTAACTCGAATCCTAGCCCGGTATATCCCATTTTAATTTTACACCATTGTGAACCTTACGCCTTTTTTACTCTCTGATCGAGGTTCTCGGCGTTGAAAAATCTTCGTAAACTAAATCACACGTGTATATGCTGACATTTAAGAGATATATTGTCAAGAAAATCAAGGGCAATGGTGATATACATGCGGATCAGACACCAAAAAAAACACTCAACAAATGGCTACAATTTAAGGAATGTGTTTAGTGACGGCATTAGATTCCTAATTGATGGAGAAAGGTCTGCTGGCAAGAAAAGAAGCTTCTAGGAGGTTGTCAAGTGTTTTCGCTCGACGATTCCATTCTTGGGTGGTTGGTTTGGCCCTTGTTCCTGTAACTCGAATCCTAGCCCGGTATATCCCATTTTAATTTTACACCATTGTGAACCTTACGCCTTTTTTACCCTCTGATCGAGGTTCTCGGCAATGAAAAATCTTCGTAAACTAAATCACACGTGTATATGTTGACATTTAAGAGATATACAGTCAAGAAAATCATGGGAAATGGTGATATATATGCGGATCAGACACCAAAAAAAACACTCAACAAATGGCTACAATTTAAGGAATGTGTTTAGTGACGGCATCAGATTCCTAATTGATGGAGAAAGGTCTGGTGGTAAGAAAAGAAGCTTCTAGGAGGTTGTCAAGTGTTTTCGCTCGACGATTCCATTCTTGGGTGTTTGGTTTGGCCCTTGTTCCTGTAAGTCGAATCCTAGCCCGGTATATCCCATTTTAATTTTACACCATTGTGAACCTTACACCTTTTTTACCCTCTGATCGAGGTTCTCGGCAATGAAAAATCTTTGTAAACTAAATCACACGTGTATATGTTGACATTTAAGAGATATACAGTCAAGAAAATCAAGGGCAATGGTGATATACATGCGGATCAGACACCAAAAAAAAAACACTCAACAAAAGGCTACAATTTAAGGAATGTGTTTAGTGACAGCATTAGATTCCTAATTGATGGAGAAAGGTCTGGTGGCAAGAAAAGAAGCTTCTAGGAGGTTGTCAAGTGTTTTCACTCCACGATTCCATTCTTGGTTGGTTGGTTTGGCCCTTGTTCCTGTAACTCGAATCCTAGCCCGGTATATCTCATTTTAATTTTACACCATTGTGAACCTTACGCCTTTTTTACTCTCTGATCGAGGTTCTCGGCATTGAAAAATCTTCGTAAACTAAATCACACGTGTATATGTTGACATTTAAGATATATACAGTCAAGAAAATCAAGGGCAATGGTGATATATATGCGGATTAGGCACAAAAAAAAACACTCAACAATTGGCTACAATTTATGGAATGTGTTTAGTTACGGCATCAGATTCCTAATTGATGGAGAAAGGTCTGGTGGCAAGAAATGCTGCTTCTAGAAGGTTGTCAAGTGTTTTCGCTCGACGATTCTATTCTTGGGTGGTTGGTTTGTCCCTTGTTCTTGTAACTCGAATCCTAGCCTGGTATATCCCATTTTAATTATACACCATTGTGAACCTTACGCCTTTTTTACTCTCTGATCGAGGTTCTCGGTAATGAAAAATCTACGTAAACTAAATCACACGTGTATATGTTGACATTTAAGAGATATACAGTCAAGAAAATCAAGGGCAATGGTGATATATATGCGGATTAGATACCATAAAAAAACACTCAACAAATGGCTACAATTTAAGTAATGTGTTTAGTGACGGCATTAAATTCCTAATTGATGGAGAAAGGTCTGGTGGCAAGAAAAGCTGCTTCTTGGAGGTTGTCAAGTGTTTTCGCTCGACGATTCCATTCTTGGGTGGTTGGTTTGGCCCTTGTTCCCGTAATTCAAATCCAAGCCCGGTATATTCCATTTTAATTTTAAACCATTGTGAACCTTACGCCTTTTTTACTCTCTGATCGAGGTTCTCGGTAATGAAAAATCTTCGTAAACTAAATCACACGTGTATATGTTGACATTTAAGAGATATACAGTCAAGAAAATCAAGGGCAATGGTGATATATATGCGGATTAGACACCAAAAAAAATCACTCAACAAAAGGCTACAATTTAAAGAATGCGTTTTGTGACAGCATCAGATTCCAAATTGATCGAGAAAGGTCTGGTGGCAAGAAAGGCTGCTTCTAGGAGGTTGTCAAGTGTTTTCGCTTGACGATTCCATTCTTGGGTGGTTGGTTTGGCCCTTGTTCCTGTAACTCGAATCCTAGCCCGGTATATCCCATTTTAATTTTACACCATTGTGAACCTTACGCCTTTTTTACCCTCTGATCGAGGTTCTCGGCAATGAAAAATCTTCGTAAACTAAATCACACGTGTATTTGTTGACATTTAAGAGATATACAGTCAAGAAAATCAAGGGCAATGGTGATATATATGCGGATTAGACACAAAAAAAACACTCAACAAATGGCTACAATTTAAGGAATGTGTTTAGTTACGGCATCAGATTCCTAATTGATGGAGAAAGGTCTGGTGGCAAGAAAAGCTGCTTCTAGGAGGTTGTCAAGTGTTTTCGCTCGACGATTCCATTCTTGGGTGGTTGGTTTGGCCCTTGTTCCAGTAACTCGAATCCTAGCCCGGTATATCCCATTTTAATTTTACACCATTGTGAACCTTACGCCTTTTTTACTCTCTGATCGAGGTTCTCGGCATTGAAAAATCTTCGTAAACTAAATCACACGTGTATATATTGACATTTAAGAGATATACAGTCAAGAAAATCAAGGGCAATGGTGATATATATGCGGATTAGGCACAAAAAAAACACTCAACAATTGGCTACAATTTATGGAAAGTGTTTAGTTACGGCATCAGATTCCTAATTGATGGAGAAAGGTCTGGTGGCAAGAAAAGCAGCTTCTAGGAGGTGGTCAAGTGTTTTCACTCGACGATTCTATTCTTGGGTGGTTGGTTTGGCCCTTGTTCCTGTAACTCGAATCCTACCCGGTATATCCCATTTTAATTTTACACCATTGTGAACCTTACGCCTTTTTTACTCTCTGATCGAGGTTCTCGGCGTTGAAAAATCTTCGTAAACTAAATCACACGTGTATATGCTGACATTTAAGAGATATATTGTCAAGAAAATCAAGGGCAATGGTGATATACATGCGGATCAGACACCAAAAAAAAATCTCAACAAATGGCTACAATTTAAGGAATGTGTTTAGTGACGGCATTAGATTCCTAATTGATGGAGAAAGGTCCGGTGGCAAGAAAAGAAGCTTCTAGGAGGTTGTCAAGTGTTTTCGCTCGACGATTCTATTCTTAGGTGGTTGGTTTGGCCCTTGTTCCTGTAACTCGAATCCTAGCCCGGTATATCCCATTTTAATTTTACACCATTTTGAACCTTACGTTTTTTTTACCCTCTGATCGAGGTTCTCGGCAATGAAAAATCTTCGTAAACTAAATCACACGTGTATATGTTGACATTTAAGAGATATACAGTCAAGAAAATCAAGGGCAATGGTGATATATATGCGGATTAGACACCAAAAAAAACACTCAACAAATGGCTACAATTTAAGGAATGTGTTTAGTGACGGCAGTAGATTCCTAATTGATGGAGAAAGGTCTGGTGGCAAGAAAAGAAGCTTCTAGGAGGTTGTCAAGTGTTTTCACTCGACGATTCCATTCTTGGGTGGTTGGTTTGGCCCTTGTTCCTGTAACTCGAATCCTAGCCCGGTATATCCCATTTTAATTTTACACCATTGTGAACCTTACGCCTTTTTTACTCTCTGATCGACGTTCTCGGCATTGAAAAATCTTCGTAAACTAAATCACACGTGTATATGTTGACATTTAAGAGATATACAGTCAAGAAAATCAAGGGCAATGGTGATATATATGCGGATTAGGCACAAAAAAACACTCAACAATTGGCTACAATTTATGGAATGTGTTTAGTTACGGCATCAGATTCCTAATTGATGGAGAAAGGTCTGGTGGCAAGAAAAGCTGCTTCTAGGAGGTGGTCAAGTGTTTTCGCTCGACGATTCTATTCTTGGGTGGTTGGTTTGGCCCTTGTTCCTGTAACTCGAATCCTAGCCCGGTATATCCCATTTTAATTTTACACCATTGTGAACCTTACGCCTTTTTTACTCTCTGATCGAGGTTCTCGGCGTTGAAAAATCTTCGTAAACTAAATCACACGTGTATATGCTGACATTTAAGAGATATATTGTCAAGAAAATCAAGGGCAATGGTGATATCCATGCGGATCAGACACCAAAAAAAACACTCAACAAATGGCTACAATTTAAGGAATGTGTTTAGTGACGGCATTAGATTCCTAATTGATGGAGAAAGGTCTGGTGGCAAGAAAAGAAGCTTCTAGGAGGTTGTCAAGTGTTTTCGCTCGACGATTCTATTCTTAGGTGGTTGGTTTGGCCCTTGTTCCTGTAACTCGAATCCTAGCCCGGTATATCCCATTTTAATTTTACACCATTTTGAACCTTACGTTTTTTTTACCCTCTGATCGAGGTTCTCGGCAATGAAAAATCTTCGTAAACTAAATCACACGTGTATATGTTGACATTTAAGAGATATACAGTCAAGAAAATCAAGGGCAATGGTGATATATATGCGGATTAGACACCAAAAAAAACACTCAACAAATGGCTACAATTTAAGGAATGTGTTTAGTAACGGCAGTAGATTCCTAATTGATGGAGAAAGGTCTGGTGGCAAGAAAAGAAGCTTCTAGGAGGTTGTCAAGTGTTTTCACTCGACGATTCCATTCTTGGGTGGTTGGTTTGGCCCTTGTTCCTGTAACTCGAATCCTAGCCCGGTATATCCCATTTTAATTTTACACCATTGTGAACCTTACGCCTTTTTTACTCTCTGATCGACGTTCTCGGCATTGAAAAATCTTCGTAAACTAAATCACACGTGTATATGTTGACATTTAAGAGATATACAGTCAAGAAAATCAAGGGCAATGGTGATATATATGCGGATTAGGCACAAAAAAACACTCAACAATTGGCTACAATTTATGGAATGTGTTTAGTTACGGCATCAGATTCCTAATTGATGGAGAAAGGTCTGGTGGCAAGAAAAGCTGCTTCTAGGAGGTGGTCAAGTGTTTTCGCTCGACGATTCTATTCTTGGGTGGTTGGTTTGGCCCTTGTTCCTGTAACTCGAATCCTAGCCCGGTATATCCCATTTTAATTTTACACCATTGTGAACCTTACGCCTTTTTTACTCTCTGATCGAGGTTCTCGGCGTTGAAAAATCTTCGTAAACTAAATCACACGTGTATATGCTGACATTTAAGAGATATATTGTCAAGAAAATCAAGGGCAATGGTGATATACATGCGGATCAGACACCAAAAAAAAATCTCAACAAATGGCTACAATTTAAGGAATGTGTTTAGTGACGGCATTAGATTCCTAATTGATGGAGAAAGGTCTGGTGGCAAGAAAAGAAGCTTCTAGGAGGTTGTCAAGTGTTTTCGCTCGACGATTCCATTCTTAGGTGGTTGGTTTGGCCCTTGTTCCTGTAACTCGAATCCTAGCCCGGTATATCCCATTTTAATTTTACACCATTTTGAACCTTACGCCTTTTTTACCCTCTGATCGAGGTTCTCGGCAATGAAAAATCTTCGTAAACTAAATCACACGTGTATATGTTGACATTTAAGAGATATACAGTCAAGAAAATCAAGGGCAATGGTGATATATATGCGGATTAGACACCAAAAAAAACACTCAACAAATGGCTACAATGTAAGGAATGTGTTTAGTGACGGCATTAGATTCCTAATTGATGGAGAAAGGTCTGGTGGCAAGAAAAGAAGCTTCTAGGAGGTTGTCAAGTGTTTTCACTCGACGATTCCATTCTTGGGTGGTTGGTTTGGCCCTTGTTCCTGTAACTCGAATCCTAGCCCGGTATATCCCATTTTAATTTTACACCATTGTGAACCTTACGCCTTTTTTATTCTCTGATCGAGGTTCTCGGCATTGAAAAATCTTCGTAAACTAAATCACACGTGTATATGTTGACATTTAAGAGATATACAGTCAAGAAAATCAAGGGCAATGGTGATATATATGCGGATTAGGCACAAAAAAACACTCAACAATTGGCTACAATTTATGGAAAGTGTTTAGTTACGGCATCAGATTCCTAATTGATGGAGAAAGGTCTGGTGGCAAGAAAAGCTGCTTCTAGGAGGTGGTCAAGTGTTTTCGCTCGACGATTCTATTCTTGGGTGGTTGGTTTGGCCCTTGTTCCTGTAACTCGAATCCTAGCCCGGTATATCCCATTTTAATTTTACACCATTGTGAACCTTACGCCTTTTTTAGTCTCTGATCGAGGTTCTCGGCGTTGAAAAATCTTCGTAAACTAAATCACACGTGTATATGCTGACATTTAAGAGATATATTGTCAAGAAAATCAAGGGCAATGGTGATATACATGCGGATCAGACACCAAAAAAAATCTCAACAAATGGCTACAATTTAAGGAATGTGTTTAGTGACGGCATTAGATTCCTAATTGATGGAGAAAGGTCTGGTGGCAAGAAAAGAAGCTTCTAGGAGGTTGTCAAGTGTTTTCGCTCGACGATTCCATTCTTAGGTGGTTGGTTTGTCCCTTGTGCCTGTAACTCGAATCCTAGCCCGGTATATCCCATTTTAATTTTACACCATTGTGAACCTTACGCCTTTTTTACCCTCTGATCGAGGTTCTCGGCAATGAAAAATCTTCGTAAACTAAATCACACGTGTATATGTTGACATTTAAGAGATATACAGTCAAGAAAATCAAGGGCAATGGTGATATATATGCGGATTAGACACCAAAAAAAAACACTCAACAAATGGCTACAATTTAAGGAATGTGTTTAGTTACGGCATCAGATTCCTAATTGATGGAGAAAGGTCTGGTGGCAAGAAAAGCTGCTTCTAGGAGGTTGTCAAGTGTTTTCGCTCGACGATTCCATTCTTGGGTGGTTGGTTTGGCCCTTGTTCCAGTAACTCGAATCCTAGCCCGGTATATCCCATTTTAATTTTACACCATTGTGAACCTTACGCCTTTTTTACTCTCTGATCGAGGTTCTCGGCATTGAAAAATCTTCGTAAACTAAATCACACATGTATATATTGACATTTAAGAGATATACAGTCAAGAAAATCAAGGGCAATGGTGATATATATGCGGATTAGGCACAAAAAAAAAACACTCAACAATTGGCTACAATTTATGGAATGTGTTTAGTTACGGCATCAGATTCCTAATTGATGGAGAAAGGTCTGGTGGCAAGAAAAGCTGCTTCTAGGAAGTGGTCAAGTGTTTTCGCTCGACGATTCTTTTCTTGGGTGGTTGGTTTGGCCATTGTTCCTGTAACTCGAATCCTAGCCCGGTATATCCCATTTTAATTTTACACCATTGTGAACCTTACGCCTTTTTTACTCTCTGATCGAGGTTCTCGGCGTTGAAAAATCTTCGTAAACTAAATCACACGTGTATATGCTGACATTTAAGAGATATATTGTCAAGAAAATCAAGGGCAATGGTGATATACATGCGGATCAGACACCAAAAAAAATCTCAACAAATGGCTACAATTTAAGGAATGTGTTTAGTGACGGCATTAGATTCATAATTGATGGAGAAAGGTCTGGTGGCAAGAAAAGAAGCTTCTAGGAGGTTGTCAAGTGTTTTCGCTCGACGATTCCATTCTTAGGTGGTTGGTTTGGCCCTTGTTCCTGTAACTCGAATCCTAGCCTGGTATATCCCATTTTAATTTTACACCATTGTGAACCTTACGCCTTTTTTACCCTCTGATCGAGGTTCTCGGCATTGAAAAATCTTCGTAAACTAAATCACACGTGTATATGTTGACATTTAAGAGATATACAGTCAAGAAAATCAAGGGCAATGGTGATATATATGCGGATTAGACACCAAAAAAAACACTCAACAAATGGCTACAATTTAAGGAATGTGTTTAGTGACGGCATTAGATTCCTAATTGATGGAGAAAGGTCTGGTGGCAAGAAAAGAAGCTTCTAGGAGGTTGTCAAGTGTTTTCACTCGACGATTCCATTCTTGGGTGGTTGGTTTGGCCCTTGTTCCTGTAACTCGAATCCTAGCCCGGTATATCCCATTTTAATTTTACACCATTGTGAACCTTACGCCTTTTTTACTCTCTGATCGAGGTTCTCGGCATTGAAAAATCTTCGTAAACTAAATCACACGTGTATATGTTGACATTTAAGAGATATACAGTCAAGAAAATCAAGGGCAATGGTGATATATATGCGGATTAGGCACAAATAAACACTCAACAATTGGCTACAATTTATGGAATGTGTTTAGTTACGGCATCAGATTCCTAATTGATGGAGAAAGGTCTGGTGGCAAGAAAAGCTGCTTCTAGGAGGTGGTCAAGTGTTTTCGCTCGACGATTCTATTCTTGGGTGGTTGGTTTGGCCCTTGTTCCTGTAACTCGAATCCTAGCCCGGTATATCCCATTTTAATTTTACACCATTGTGAACCTTACGCCTTTTTTACTCTCTCATCGAGGTTCTCGGCGTTGAAAAATCTTCGTAAACTAAATCACACGTGTATATGCTGACATTTAAGAGATATATTGTCAAGAAAATCAAGGGCAATGGTGATATACATGCGGATCAGACACCAAAAAAAAATCTCAACAAATGGCTACAATTTAAGGAATGTGTTTAGTGACGGCATTAGATTCCTAATTGATGGAGAAAGGTCTGGTGGCAAGAAAAGAAGCTTCTAGGAGGTTGTCAAGTGTTTTCGCTCGACGATTCCATTCTTAGGTGGTTGGTTTGTCCCTTGTGCCTGTAACTCGAATCCTAGCCCGGTATATCCCATTTTAATTTTACACCATTGTGAACCTTACGCCTTTTTTACCCTCTGATCGAGGTTCTCGGCAATGAAAAATCTTCGTAAACTAAATCACACGTGTATATGTTGACATTTAAGATATATACAGTCAAGAAAATCAAGGGCAATGGTGATATATATGCGGATTAGACACCAAAAAAAAACACTCAACAAATGACTACAATTTAAGGAATGTGTTTAGTTACGGCATCAGATTCCTAATTGATGGAGAAAGGTCTGGTGGCAAGAAAAGCTGCTTCTAGGAGGTTGTCAAGTGTTTTCGCTCGACGATTCCATTCTTGGGTGGTTGGTTTGGCCCTTGTTCCAGTAACTCGAATCCTAGCCCGGTATATCCCATTTTAATTTTACACCATTGTGAACCTTACGCCTTTTTTACTCTCTGATCGAGGTTCTCGGCATTGAAAAATCTTCGTAAACTAAATCACACATGTATATATTGACATTTAAGAGATATACAGTCAAGAAAATCAAGGGCAATGGTGATATATATGCGGATTAGGCACAAAAAAAAACACTCAACAATTGGCTACAATTTATGGAATGTGTTTAGTTACGGCATCAGATTCCTAATTGATGGAGAAAGGTCTGGTGGCAATAAAAGCTGCTTCTAGGAGGTGGTCAAGTGTTTTCGCTCGACGATTCTATTCTTGGGTGGTTGGTTTGGCCATTGTTCCTGTAACTCGAATCCTAGCCCGCTATATCCCATTTTAATTTTACACCATTGTGAACCTTACGCCTTTTTTACTCTCTGATCGAGGTTCTCGGCATTGAAAAATCTTCGTAAACTAAATCACACGTGTATATGCTGACATTTAAGAGATATATTGTCAAGAAAATCAAGGGCAATGGTGATATACATGCGGATCAGACACCAAAAAAAATCTCAACAAATGGCTACAATTTAAGGAATGTGTTTAGTGACGGCATTAGATTCCTAATTGATGGAGAAAGGTTTGGTGGCAAGAAAAGAGGCTTCTAGGAGGTTGTCAAGTGTTTTCGCTCGACGATTCCATTCTTAGGTGGTTGGTTTGGCCCTTGTTCCTGTAACTCGAATCCTAGCCCGTTATCCCATTTTAATTTTACACCATTGTGAACCTTACGCCTTTTTTACCCTCTGATCGAGGTTCTCGGCATTGAAAAATCTTCGTAAACTAAATCACACGTGTATATGTTGACATTTAAGAGATATACAGTCAAGAAAATCAAGGGCAATGGTGATATATATGCGGATTAGACACCAAAAAAAACACTCAACAAATGGCTACAATTTAAGGAATGTGTTTAGTGACGGCATTAGATTCCTAATTGATGGAGAAAGGTCTGGTGGCAAGAAAAGAAGCTTCTAGGAGGTTGTCAAGTGTTTTCACTCGACGATTCCATTCTTGGGTGGTTGGTTTGGCCCTTGTTCCTGTAACTCGAATCCTAGCCCGGTATATCCCATTTTAATTTTACACCATTGTGAACCTTACGCCTTTTTTACTCTCTGATCGAGGTTCTCGGCATTGAAAAATCTTCGTAAACTAAATCACACATGTATATGTTGACATTTTAGAGATATACAGTCAAGAAAATCAAGGGCAATGGTGATATATATGCGGATTAGGCACAAAAAAAACACTCAACAATTGGCTACAATTTATGGAATGTGTTTAGTTACGGCATCAGATTCCTAATTGATGGAGAAAGGTCTGGTGGCAAGAAAAGCTGCTTCTAGGAGGTTGTCAAGTGTTTTCGCTCGACGATTCTATTCTTGGGTGGTTGGTTTGGCCCTTGTTCCTGTAACTCGAATCCTAGCCCGGTATATCCCATTTAAATTTTACACCATTGTGAACGTTACGCCTTTTTTACTCTCTGATCGAGGTTCTCGGCGTTGAAAAATCTTCGTAAACTAAATCACACGTGTATATGCTGACATTTAAGAGATATATTGTCAAGAAAATCAAGGGCAATGGTGATATATATGCGGATTAGACACAAAACGAAACCACTCAACAAATGGCTACAATTTTAGGAATGTGTTTAGTGACGGCATTAGATTCCTAATTGATGGAGAAAGGTCTGGTGGCAAGAAAAGAAGCTTCTAGGAGGTTGTCATGTGTTTTCGCTCGACGATTCCATTCTTGGGTGGTTGGTTTGGCCCTTGTTCCTGTAACTTGAATCCTAGCCCGTTATATCCCATTTTAATTTTACACCATTGTGAACCTTACGCCTTTTTACCCTCTGATCGAAATTCTCGGCAATGAAAAATCTTCGTAAACTAAATCACACGTGTATATGTTGACATTTAAGAGATATACAGTCAAGAAAATCAAGGGCAATGGTGATATATATGCGGATTAGACACCAAAAAAAAAACACTCAACAAATGGCTGCAATTTAAGGAATGTGTTTAGTTACGGCATCAGATTCCTAATTGATGGAGAAAGGTCTGGTGGCAAGAAAAGCTGCTTCTAGGAGGTTGTCAAGTGTTTTCGCTCGACGATTCCATTCTTGGGTGGTTGGTTTGGCCCTTGTTCCCGTAACTCGAATCCTAGCATGGTATATCCCTTTTTAATTTTACACAATTGTGAAACTTACGCCTTTTTTACTCTCTGATCAAGGTTCTCGGCATTGAAAAATATTCGTAAACTAAATCACATGTCTATATGTTGACAGTTAAGAGATATACAGTCAAGAAAATCAAGGGAAATGGTGATATATATGCGGATTAGACACCAAAAAATAACACTCAACAAATGGCTACAATTTAAGGAATGTGTTTAGTGACGGCATCATACTCCTAATAGAAGGAGAAAGGTCTTGTGGCAAGAAAAGCTGCTTCTAGAAGGTTGTCAAGTGTTTTCGCTCGACGATTCCATTCTTAGATAGTTGGTTTGCCCTTGTTCCTGTAACTCGAATCCTAGCCTGGTTCATCCCATTTTAATTTTACACCATTGTGAACCTTACGCATTTTTTACTCTCTGATCGAGGTTCTAAGCATTTAAAAATCTTCGTAAACTAAATGACACATGTATATGTTGACATTTAAGAGATATGCAGTCAAGAAAATCAATGGCAATGGTGATATATATGCAGATTAGACACCAAAAAAAACACTCAACAAATGGCTACAATTTAAGGAATGTGTTTAGTGACGGCATCAGATTCCGAATTGATGGAGAAAGGTCTGGTGGCAAGAAAAGCTGCTTCAAGGAGATTGTCAAGTGTTTTCGCTAGACAATTCCATTCTTCGGTGGTTGGTTTGGCCATTGTTCCTGTAACTCGAATCCTAGCCCGGTATATCCCATTTAAATTCTACACCATTGTGAACCTTACGCCTTTTTTACTCTCTGATCGATGTTCTCGGCATTAAAAAATCTTCGTAAACTAAATCTCACGTGTATATGTTGACATTTAAGATATATACAGTCAAGAAAATCAAGGGCAATAATGATATATATGCGAATTAGACACCCAAAAAAAAACACTCAACAAATGGCTACAATTTAAGGAATGTGTTTAGTGACGGCATCAGATTCCTAATTGATGGAGAAAGGTCTGGTGGCAAGAAAAGCTGCTTCTAGGCGGTTGTCAAGTGTTTTCGCTCGACGATTCCATTCTTGGGTGGTTGGTTTGGCCCTTGTTCCTGTAACTCGAATCCTAGCCCAGTATATCCCATTATAATTTTACACCATTGTGAACCTTACGCCTTTTTTACTCTCTGATCGAGGTTCTCGGCATTGAAAAATCTTCGTAACTAAATCACACGTGTATTTGTTGACATTTAAGAGATATACAATCAAGAAAATCAAGGGCAATGGTGATATATATATGGATTAGACACCAAAAAAACACTCAACAAATGGCTACAATTTAAGGAATGTGTTTAGTGACGGCATCAGATTCCTAATTGATGGAAAAAGGTCTTGTGGCAAGAAAAGCTGCTTCTAGGAGGTTGTCAAGTGTTTTCGCTCGATGATTCCATTCTTGGGTGGTTGGTTTGGCCCTTGTTCCTGTAACTCGAATCCTAGCCTGGTATATCCCATTTTAATTTTACACCATTGTGAACCTTACGCCTTTTTACTCTCTGATCGAGGTTCTCGGCTTTGAAAAATCTTCGTAAACTAAATGACACATGTATATGTTGACATTTAAGAGATATACAGTCAAGAAAATCAGGGGCAATGGTGATATATATGCAGATTAGACACCAAAAAAAACACTCAACAAATGGCTACAATTTCAGGAACATGTTTAGTGATGGTATCGGATTCCTAATTGATGGAGAAAGGTCTGGTGGCAAGAAAAGCTGCTTCTAGGAGGTTGTCAAGTGTTTTCGCTGATGATTCCATTCTTGGGTGGTTGGTTTGGCCCTTGTTCCTGTAACTCGAATCCTAGCCCGGTATATCCCATTTTAATTTTACACAATTTTGAAACTTACGCCTTTTTTACTCTCTGATCGAGGTTCTCGGCATTGAAAAATCATCGTAAACTAAATCACACGTGTATATGTTGACATTTAAGAGATATACAGTCAAAAAATCAAGGGCAATGGTGATATATATGCGGATTAGACACCAAAAAAAACACTCAACAAATGGCTACAATTTAAGGAACGTGTTTAGTGACGGCATCAGATTCCTAATAGAAGGAGAAAGGTCTTGTGGCAAGAAAAGCTGCTTCTAGGAGGTTGTCAAGTGTTTTCGCTCGACGATTCCATTATTGGATGGTTGGTTTGGCCCTTGTTCATGTAACTCGAATCCTAGCCTGGTATATCCCATTTTAATTTTACACCATTGTGAACCTTACGCCTTTTTTACACTCTGATCGAGGTTCTCAGCATTTAAAAATCTTCGTAAACTAAATAACACATGTATATGTTGACATTTAATAGATATGCAGTCAAGAAAATCAAGGGCAATGGTAATATATATGCGGATTAGACACAAAAAAAAAACACTCAACAAATGGCTACAATTTAAGGAATGCGTTTAGTGACGGCATCAGATTCCGATTTGATGGAGAAATGTCTTGTGGCAAGAAAAGCTGCTTCAAGTAAAGTTGTCAAGTGTTTTCGCTAGACGATTCCATTCTTGGGTGTTTGGTTTGGCCATTGTTCCTGTAACTCGAATCCTAGCCCGGTATATCCCATTTTAATTTTACACCATTGTGAACCTTACGCCTTTTTTATTCTCTGATCGAGGTTCTCGGCATTGAAAAATCTTCGTAAACTAAATGACACATGTATATGTTGACATTTAAGAGATATACAGTCAAGAAAATCAAGGGCAATGGTGATATATATGCAGATTAGACACCAAAAAAACACTCAACAACTGGCTACAATTTAAGGAACATGTTTAGTGATGGTATCGGATTCCTAATTGATGGAGAAAGGTCTGGTGGCAAGAAAAGCTGCTTCTAGGAGGTTGTCAAGTGTTTTCGCTGATGATTCCATTCTTGGGTGGTTGTTTTGGCCCTTGTTCCTGTAACTCGAATCCTAGCCCGGTATATTCCATTTTAATTTTACACAATTGTGAAACTTGCGCCTTTTTTACTCTCTGATCGAGGTTCTCGGCATTGAAAAATCATCGTAAACTAAATCACACGTGTATATGTTGACATTTAAGAGATATACAGTCAAGAAAATCAAGGGCAATGGTGATATATATGCGTATTAGACACAAAAAAAACACTCAACAAATGGCTACAAATTAAGGAACGTGTTTAGTGACGGCATCAGATTCCTAATAGAAGGAGAAAGGTCTTGTGGCAAGAAAAGCTGCTTCTAGGAGGTTGTCAAGTGTTTTCGCTCGACGATTCCATTATTGGATGGTTGGTTTGGCCCTTGTTCCTGTAACTCGAATCCTAGCCTGGTATATCTTATTTTAATTTTACACCATTGTGAACCTTACGCCTTTTTTACTCTCTGATCGAGGTTCTCAGCATTTAAAAATCTTCGTAAACTAAATAACACATGTATATGTTGACATTTAAGAGATATGCAGTCGAGAAAATCAAGGGCAATGGTGATATATATGCGGATTAGACACAAAAAAACACTCAACAAATGGCTACAATTTAAGGAATACGTTTAGTGACGGCATCAGATTCCGATTTGATGGAGAAATGTCTGGTTGCAAGAAAAGCTGCTTCAAGGAGGTTGTCAAGTGTTTTCGCTAGACGATTCCATTCTTGGGTGGTTGGTTTGGCCATTGTTCCTGTAACTCGAGTCCTAGCCCGGTATATCCCATTTTAATTTTACACCATTGTGAACCTTACGCCTTTTTTACTCTCTGATCGAGGTTCTCGGCATTAAAAAATCTTCGTAAACTAAATCACACGTGTATATGTTGACATTTAAGAGATATACAGTCAAGAAAATCAAGAGCAATAATGATATATATGCGGATTAGACACCCAAGAAAACACTCAACAAATGGCTACAATTTAAGGAATGCGTTTAGTGACGGCGTCAGATTCCGATTTGATGGAGAAATGTCTGGTTGCAAGAAAAGCTGCTTCAAGGAGGTTGTCAAGTGTTTTCGCTAGACGATTCCATTCTTGGGTGGTTGGTTTGGCCATTGTTCCTGTAACTCGAGTCCTAGCCCGGTATATCCCATTTTAATTTTACACCATTGTGAACCTTACGCCTTTTTTACTCTCTGATCGAGGTTCTCGGCATTAAAAAATCTACGTAAACTAAATCACACGTGTATATGTTGACATTTAAGAGATATACAGTCAAGAAAATCAAGAGCAATAATGATATATATGCGGATTAGACACCCAAAAAAACACTCAACAAATGGCTACAATTTAAGGAATGTGTTTAGTGACGGCATCAAATTCCTAATTGATGGAGAAAGGTCTGGTGGCAAGAAAAGCTGCTTCGAGGCGGTTGTCAAGTGTTTTCGCTCGACGATTCCATTCTTGGGTGGTTGGTTTGGCCCTTGTTCCTGTAACTCGAATTCTAGCCCGGATATCCCATTTTAATTTTACACCATTGTGAACCTTACGCCTTTTTTACTCTCTGATCGAGGTTCTCGGCATTGAAAAATCTTCGTAAACTAAATCACACGGTTATATGTTGACATTTAAGAGATATACAATCAAGAAAATCAAGGGCAATGGTGATATATATGTGGATTAGACCCCAAAAAAACTCTCAACAAATGGCTACAATTTAAGGAATGTGTTTAGTGACGGCATCAGATTCCTAATTGATGGAGAAAGGGCTTGTGAGCTGCTTCTAGGAGGTTGTCAAGTGTTTTCGCTCGATGATTCCATTCTTGGGTGGTTGGTTTGGCCCTTGTTCCTGTAACTCGAATGTACAAAACTTTGTTGACCTGCAACGCACCCATTTATCAAGAAACCCTACGAGACTTTTGGAAAAATGCAAAATTGGAAGTTCAAGACAAAAAGCCTTGGGCTATTACATCAAAAGTAGGTGAAATTCTTGTGTCAATCACACCACAAACCATTTCAGAGGTTTTTAAGATGAATGATCATACAGGTAAAAATTATTTCCCTAAAGATGTGTATCAGACAGATCTGATTGAAAGAGGGTATGGGGACAAATGACTAAAGCTACTTTGCAAAAGGGAAATTTCCCACCTCCCATGAAATTTTTATTCCATATCCCGCTCATGTGTGTTTCAAACAAAACAACAGCTTTTAATGAAATACCATTGAAAATCCAATACTTGGGATATGCTATCATGGCAGAAGTTGATTTTAATTATTCCCAAGAGATTTTCAATGATTTAGTTAAAAATGTAAATAATCTAAGAGAAAAGAAGAAACCATTTTTACTGTTTCCAAGATTTTTGAGCTATTACTTACAAAAGAAAATCCTAAAGGATAGTGCACAAGTGCTTATCCAAGGTGCTTCTTGTCAAATAAACAGCCTTTCTTTTGAAACTTTTACAAGGCTGTCAGAGTCAAAATCTTCTGAAACACAAACAGAGGAACCTGAGCAAACTTTGGATGCGTCCACATCTGCTCCTCAGGTTTCTGCTGTTGAGCCCACTGTTGTGCAACCCCCACCAAAAATCACCAAAAAGCCCAAAAAGAAAATTACCAAAAAGCCCACCAACCCATCCAAAAAGGATATTCTGGAAGATAAGATCCCAGAAGTAACTCCTGTGTCAGCACAAAAGTCACCAATAACCACTGCTGCTACTTCCTCACAGCAGATGGTAGAAAGATCTCAACCTGAGCTTGAAACTCCTCCTGCATCCTCACAAAAGGATCAGGTTGTATACACAGGGACACCACATGATGAAGCTCTGGATCCACTTAAATCCATCTTCCATAGACCTGCTCTCGGGGCAAATTCTCTTTCAACTCCCATCCCCACATCTCAAATTCCACCATCAATAAAACCCCTGTTTGATGCCATTGAGCTTCAGATACAAAACAGCCCCTCTCACCAACACATTACTGAGAGTACAACCACAACACTGGCTGTGTCTGAAATCCCTCAATTGGTTATCCCACAAACAGCTGAGGGGGTTACACCCCTAGAGTTACAAGTAACTCTTGGTGGTAGTTCAAGTGGAGCAGCTACTACTGGTGTTGAATCCACTGATTTACACCTGGACAGTAGTTTCATCAGTAAGCCTCCCTTGAAGGTAAACATTGCTGATGCTATCAAATTATCCACTGGTGTGTTTCACTTACCCACTGGTGTGTTAAATAAGGTAGCTAATGCAGAGGGAAGTCCCCAGTACCAAGAAAAAGGGACATCAGTGGTTGAACCATTGGAGACTTCTCCTGGTCCAACTACTGATACAACCACTGCTAGTGGGAAATCAGATGTTCCCATTCACTTGGGTGATGGTTTAAAATATCAAGAATTGACGGAGAGAGTTGACAAAATTGAAACATCTGTGGCAGATATCAAAAATATGTTGCAACAGTTGTTACAATCTTCAAAGGCTCCACCCACTGCTTCATAATCTGCTTCTACTACCAATGACCTATGGCAACTGTTCCAACCTGTGCTCCATCAACAAAGGAAATATGCTGATCAACAGCATGAAATTCAGCTACAAATGTTCAGAAATGTGATGGAGGCAAGGTATAAGGATACTCAAGCTGATATGAAAGCCATCAAAGCACATTTACTTTAAACCACTAGTACCTCTCCTCCTACAATTGTCTATATAGAAAACCCTGATGATGCCAAAAAGGGAGAGTAAGGAAAGAAAGGAAAGGATGGTTTGTAGCTAGAGCTGGATCCAAAGGCTAAACCTGTTGTAGAAATTCCAAGACCAGATGGTACAAAGAAGGTTGATATGACTCTCAACCTATTTGCTGAACAAAAAGCAAATAGAAAAGAGAGAATGGAACGAAAGGGTTCTAAAAGATTTGAAAAAGAGAAGAAAGTTTTGATGGCAAAGGAAGAGCAGGGTACTTCAAATAGAAGAAAGATTACCAGAAAGGTCAGCCAACCCATAATCACACCTTCCAAAACCACTAAACATACCTCTGAAATCCCCAAAAGCTCCTCACATCAAACCTCTAAGCCAACAGATGTTGAGACACCTGTTATATCAACAGTTGTTGATACGTCAGTAGTTTCAACAGATGTTGTTTCAACAACTGCTCTCATCACTTTACCAATCACCACCTAATCCACAAATACACCTCCAACCACTCCAAAAATCAAAAGAAGAAGGATAGCAAATGTCATACTTGAAGATGACACTGTACCTTCTCCACTTCCAATTTCTTCACAACCTCTGATCCTATCCACTGTGCAAAAACCTACTTCATCTGCTTCAATTCTAACCCCTGACCCAACTACGGCCTTGGTTCCCTTGGGAGTAAAATATCCTCTGGATCTTCCAACAGTTAGAGAGGAGATCAAATCCTTCTACTCTAAAGATGATCCTGAAAAGAGAGATCTTCCATCTCTTCAAGGTTATCATTTGCCAAGAAATATAGAAGTGTATCTTCAACTGAAGGCCAAACAAGCTGAGGATATATCATAAAGATACACAAAGGGAAAATCTGATAAAGAAATTCAGAGAAATTTGCAATATCTGCTCAGCCAAGTCAGAATATTAGAGCAGTTTTCAAAAGATCTTTGTCAGAAGTTATCAGAAAAGCATGATGAAAGCTTAAAAGAAGACTACATTGAGCACATCATGATGCATAAGAAATACAAGGCAGAAAGGTATTAATTCAAAGAATGGACCATAAGTGAGCTCAAGCAAGAAATTGCAAGAATACAAAAGATGCTTGATGACAAAACAAAACAAACCCCACCAGTTTGGTCCTAGTATAAAAAGAAGGTACCTGAAAGGGCTTTGAAGTAGAAGAGAATGAAGGAAGAGCTTATCACTGCAAATTATGGCTCAAGGAATCAAATTACAAGGTGGACAGAGGTCAAAGTGTTAGAAACCTACAAAAGGTTGGAAGAAAGAAGAAAGAAAGATCCCTTTGTTCCTAAAAAGCTAGATTATCCTGCAACAGAGGTTTCAACCAAACAAACCCTACCAATTAAAAGATCTGCTAAAACCACTGCACCATTTGCTATTGCTGTCTATCAAAGAAAAAGACAAAAACAGATGAGCAAAGAAGAAGAGGCACAAGAAGAATCAGAAATATTTAACTAGGTTATCAAGCAGTTGTTGATAGAAAATCCTGACTCAACAAAGCTTCAAGAAATAGCCAAAGGATTCATGAGCTGGCCTTCATCACGAAACTCCTCTCAAATAAAAACTCTCCCAAGAAACCCACCAGACTCAAAAATACTAAAGTGGAAGTCTGGTCAACAGACCCATGTATTGACATTGCTCAAGTCTAGTGGTGAAGTTAAGCACATAACAAGGGAAGATGCACTTGGTCTGGGTGTAGGTGATCTTCAAGACTTGTTAGAGCTTCAACTGTGTAGGGATGAGGATGATGAAGATTCTCTGAACTTTGAATTACAATTCAAAGGGCAAATCAGGGAAAGACTGACGAGGCAATAAAGATCAGAAATAATGAAGGGTTTTGGCATCATCTGTTCCAGGGGAGATTGTTGGGATTGAAACCTATCAAAGGAACAGATGATATGTAAAGCCAAAACTGGTTCAGAACAGTTCATCATCATAAGCAGTGCTTGTACAAATACTTTCCCCTTGACAGTGGCTTCAACAACTGATAGACTACAAGCTCTGCTGTTTACAACAGCTGTTATCCAAAGCCCTGATACAGAATAAAGACTGAAGCTCAATCTACTGATGTGACCTAAGTACTGTTGAAGACCAAAGCTCTGCTCATTCAAAGGACTAATCATCTATTGAAGAAAGCACTGATGCTCAACATAAGTGCTTAGCCTACAATAGTGGAATGAAGAATCAGTGGTTTATTTACTTAGTGTTTTTGTAATCAGTGTCTATGTAATCAGTGGTTGTATAGAACAGTGTTTGTAGTTTGTTAGGAAGTTAGATGTCACTTTCATGGTAACGTCAGTCGAAGATGCTCAGTGGTTGGGTTGTACTATAAATAGAACAATACCCTGTACTGTTCTGTTAGCTCTTTTCTTCTAAGTCATTCTGTACGAACAATTACTGAGCTCAGGCTGAGGGGGAGTCTTGTGCATGCATGCATTTGTATTGTTTATTGTAATCAAATACAATCATTCGATTCAATGTTAAACATGTGTGCTTAAACTTTTCTTCCATTGATTGTGTTATCAAAAGTTTATTTCATTATTCCGCTGCAATTCATCTTTGTTTCATCTTCACTTTAATTAAACAAACACAATCTATGAAACTCAGATCCTATCAGAATTGGATGGAAGTTGAGGATAAAGTCAATAAGATTTTACTCAATGAAATGGACAATATCATCACTTAAGGATTTTGTCCATTACATTGAGCGAAACCTTACCGACAACCAAATTGAATTTCAAATAAACGTTTTGGTTTAGAGGATATTTGATGTTTGGGTTTTTTGGCGTTCCTAAGACGAATGGTATATATTAAATATGGCGTTTGGGTTTTTTTGGCGTTTCTAAGACGAATGGTATATATTAAATATGGCGTTTGGGTTTTTGTGTGTGTTAATGGAAGGTCTGAGATGTTGTATATATAGGATGTTTTTTGGCGGTTTTTTTAGGCGGATTTTATTATAATTAATTTTGGCGTTTTATATCTAATGGCGTTTTTTAGATTATGATGGTGTGTGCTATTGTAGGTTAAAGTGGTAATTTTAATGGCGTTTTATTTCATGTGAAGGCGTTTTGTGTAGAGAAGTCAAAAGACGTTTTTACCCTTAATGAAGCGCGCCACAACAATAAAAGTTATGTTATTTACGAAAACGTCACCGCGTCATCTAGTCCATAGATTGTTTTAATCTGACCATCCATAACCGTTATCTCCGTTCTCATACTTTTCACCGTTTTCTCTAAATCCTGACCCTATATATATATATATATATATATATATATATATATATATATATATATATATATATATATATATATATATATATAGGGGAGGGTCCAAATGAAAACCACTAGTTAACGCGAAAACTCGAAAACTAACTAAAAAAGCCTAAAATACATACCAATTTCGTTATTTCATGTACAAAAAAAAAAACTGTTTTTCAAAAAAAAAAAAACTTTTTTTCAAAAAAAAAAAATTGTAGTGCACATGTGTATTATTTTGATAATTACCCTACAAGACCAAAATTACTCTACAAAAAATCAAAATTACTCTACAGTTTTTTTTTTTTTTTTTTTTGGTGGGGGGGGGGGGGGGGGGGTTAGTGTAATTTTGATAATTACCTTACAAGACCAAAATTACTCTACATAAACATTTTACAAAATTACTCTACAAAAGATCAAAATTACTCTTGTAGAGTAATTTTGATAGTTACTGATAATTACAAAAATGCCACCGCCTCCTTTTGTCATTTTCATGCAATTCGTATGTTTAGTACGTTAAGTTTATTTGTACAGTAACTTTCCCATATACATGTAGTATTATGTGTGCGTGTATATATCACTTTCTGTCTGTACTATAACAAAATGTTATTGTAAACAGAGAATAAGGTGCTGTTTGTTTTTTCAGAGGTAAAACGTATGCAGTCTGCATACCACATATGCAGACATCTATAGCTGAAGAGGTGGACCAAACATCTGCAGTCTGCAAGAAGAAGACTGTTTGTTTTTTAACTTCTGCAAGCTGCTGAAATA
>JARYGA010007053.1:0-50363 GCA_030545235.1 Helianthus tuberosus
GAACACGCTAAGTGAAGCGCATTCACCTAGTATAAAATAGGGGCTTAGAGATCATTTGTAAGCACATTTTCTCTAGGGGTTTTGTGTGTATATTCTAAAGAGAGAAAGTATGGTGTTATTCATGTCAACATATTCATCAATACAATCAAACTTAATATTTATATATTGATCTTCATCTTATTCTTGTTGATTTCATACATGAATCTAGAGATTTCGCTTCTCAATTCGTGATTCGAATGGATATCAGGAACCTCGGGGACTAACAGTTAGTATCATAGTTAATTAAAAGGAGGAGTAACGGAGTAAATGACCAAGAGTCTACTAATCTCAACTTCCAAGAAGTTAGTTTGCCTCAAACACATACTTTGAAGACTTCAAAGATAATGATGCAAATTAAAAGGGGGAGATTGTTGGGATCATTGAAGATCAATATGAAGTTGCTGATCAAGAGGTTTTGATAGCATCAGTTAAGGGTGAGTTTGGTAGGTCCAAAATTGTGACTGGTGCCTATCAATACAAATTAGATTTGTAATCACAAGTCAAGGGAGACATTTTAGGACCGAAATTGTGACTTGTGATTAGCAAATGAAAAATGAGCGCTTATAGTTATGTCGCACTTTGAAAGAGGATATGAGGCGCACACTTAGTGTGATGAACACACTACATGAAGCACATACTAGGTGAAGTGCATACATTCACCTAGTATAAATAACGGCTTTGAGTTCATTTGTAATAAGAGTTTTTTTGGAGAGCACACTTTCTCCATGGGTTTCGTGTGTGTATTCTAGAGAGAGAAAGTGTGGGGTTATTCATGTAAACAACATCTTCATTAATACAATCAAAGCTTAATATTTACATCTTGATTTTCTTCTTATTCTTGTCAGTTTCACACATGAATTGAGAGATTCTGCATCTTAATTTGTGATTCGAAAGGATATCAAGAATCCCGAGGACTAACACAAAACGTAAAAAAAAATTATCGATATATGTAGGTAAATTGTCAATGCTTACCAACAAATTAATGAGTAATCCAAGAGTATTGGATACTATTCAAAACACTATGAAAGTTTAGATGCTAATATCACGTGGTAAGGATGGGATCGGCATCGTACCAGTACCGATGATATCGCATGTGAACAAAATTGGGTATCGTATACCATACTAAATGTACGGGTACGGTACAAGTACGCGTACAAGGATCTGCACCGGAATTTCGGTATGATACATGTTTCGGTACCATATGTTTTTTATTTTCCGGAAACTCTACTGATCTTGGTACCGGTACGGGTACTAAATACAAGTACCAAATAGGCTAAGCCGGTATTCAAGAAACTAATACCATAACCATAATAACTAGTATGGAAATAAAGCAAAATATCAATTTCATTTATGATCAGTCAACCATAATACCAAAACTAGAACATTCCAAATGTCCGAAAAACCTTATCAAAATGATAAAGAAAACCCAACCCAAAGAAAGTTAGTATTCATTTAATCTGTGACACCGTGACTTTTGCGGAAGCATGTGCGTGTGACTTGATTAGTTTCATTGCATTCTATTATAATAAACAACTATATGACTAAAACATGATGTTCTTCCATTCATAAGTTTTAAAATAATACAAACACAAGTTGTTAAGTTTCAACCAACAAACTTCATGTTAAGTTTACAAACCATCCAAAGTAGTAATAAGTTCCATAAATGACTTTAAACAAAAGACTTTTAAACCAAGGCTTTGATTCATATATCCTATCCAAGATTAAATATACAAACCAAACCCTTCAAAATAGGATGAAATCAATCTTGAAATTACTTCTTGAAATCATTCTCAACGCCGCCAGATCCATTTAGTTTCCTGAAATACATGTAATTTGAAAACATCAACAAAAGTTGAGCGAGTTCATGTGTTTTGTATGTGAGCTCGTATAAACTTGTAATAATTTGAAAGTACTCATTTGGTAACCGGTATGTAAGCGTCTATGAACAGATCGATTAATATTTTGCAAGGACATTAATATGTGTGCAATGGCGTAGGAAGGCTGAAACCTAGCGAATTTTGTACCGGTCCACCTGGCCGGAACTAGGGGTGAGCAAATTAACCACCATAACCGATAACCAAACCATAACCGACATAACCGAACCACTAATAACTAACAACCAATATAACCAATGGTTATGGTTATGAAACTTTGTATAACCGCTCAATCGGTTATGGTTATGAAGCTTTGGTTAACCGATATAACCGAAACCGAACCGAACTTGTAATGTTCACTTTATATAATGGATTTGTGTTTTACAAAACCATATAGAGGGTTTTTACTAAGATAAAAGTATGTTAGTAACAAAATGATCTTGATGTAGTTGCCATTTATTTTGATAAAGAACTAAGGTGTTATGTCCATAATTTTTTTGTTTGTTTGAGAATTACCTTATTAAAAAGAACCCCAAATTGGTAGTTTAACCAAAAAGTTTAGTCTTCCTTATCTTATAAAATAGGCTCAAGCTAAGTTCAAATTGTAACAACCCGTGTTCCGGATGTCAAAGTCAAAGTCAAGGTCAAAGTCAAAGGAAGAAAAGATTGCTAATTGCGATCTGTCACTCCATGCTTAACTACGGATTTGACCACCTTGACTTATAACTAGTTGTGTAGTTGAATCGCTTTAGTTGTATTATGTGGAGTACATGTTAATAAATCGCTACTTAATCGCATATTAATCGCTAATCGACTTATCGCGAATCGCATCGCAATCGCATTCGCAACCCGAATTATGCGTTCTGGATATTGTTTTACGTGTGTGTGCTTATTATGTGTTACCTGTGCATGTTATGTTTATGTTGAGGTGTTAATCGCAATCGCAATTCTATCGCATAGCAATCTAATCGCCAACGCTAAACGCAAGTTATTTATAATGATTGTATGTTAGATATAGTAGTTAGGTTATTTGTGTAACTATTGGGTAATACTATCGCATTGATCGCTCGAAACGCATCGCAACGCTCAACAAGCGAATCGAAACGACAAAACTCAACACGACGGACACCTGGATCGAGTGGCCAACCGACCGAGTGGCCATCCGATCGAGTTGCCATCCGATCGGTGACCAATCCGATCCATGTGCACTTTCCTCTTTTGGAAACTCTATAAATACCCTCCTGCCACATCATTTGTGATATGACAGCTCCCCCTCTACTCGACCAGCCGCACTCAAGCCTTCTTTCTCTCGATTTCTCGCGATTCTTGTAAGTTTTCAACTCAAATCTTGTACTTCTATGATCTACACGCACTTCTTCATCTTTTTCACATTTGAATCTTAACTTTTAACCGTGAAATCAATGGATTTGAGGTGTTCTAGGGTGATGTCATCATGGAGTTCTTATGAACTTCAAGTTTTGGCCTCATTCCACCAAGAATAACTTAGATCTGAGAGATTTCCACATGAATAAACAAAGATCTTGCATAGATCTGAACATTTTCAAAGATAAAAAGATTGAAAGATACTTATCCAACTTTCTTTCAACTTTTTACACTCAATGCACTCAAAACCGATAGAATCGGGGCTCGTTCTGACCTTCTACTCATTCTTAGTAAAGTGTTGGTTCAAGATCTGATTTCTATCTAAGGGACGACTGATTCCGGGTTAAACATGAACAACCGTCACGAACCAGTAAACTGATCGGACTAGGGTGATTCCTATTCGATCGAATAACTTGGGTCATAATGGGGTTTCTGTTGGTTAGCACGTTGTCATACCATCTCGATCAAACCGTAAAACTTTCCAAATTTAACAAATCGTCAAGAGATCAGATCGCGGGACGGATCGCCGTCCGATCGGATTGCACTTGAGTATTCAACCCTTAAACAATTTTCAACATGTTCAATGCATAGTTATTGTCATCCGATCGGTAGATCATCCGATTGGATGTTGATCCTGCTGCGAACTTGTTCTCTGAGAAATACCTCGCCGAACAGATTGCCGTCCGATCAAACTGCCGTTCGATCAAACGACCTGAAAGGTAGAGATACTTCTCTGTTTTCAAAATGCTACAACGAAAACTTCAAAGCCATCATACATAAACACATCCATCTCAAACGAGTGTCAATCCGACCGAATGGCCATCCGTACGGATTGCCTTCCAGCCGGATGACCACTCGTCACTTGTTCACTTTGCATCGTTTTACGCGCCGCATATCTCTTATGTTATCGTTCTGATCAGGCTAATCTCACTCTAGCGCTCCCTTCAATCCACTAACTACCATCGTTGTGAGTATACTCGATCCCTTTTTGCTTTATGCACTTTTGGGTGTTACATACGTTACTTATTCTAAATCACATCGAACACACAACGCAAACACTATTTATACGCTGACCGCTATTGCATGTTATATGTGACTCGATGAATGCCTGTTTGTTATGTTTACACATTGATTGCTGTCTACCTGCCTTAGCAACAATAGTACTATAGTTTGGACTCAGCACCTGTTCACTCAGGGGTTGTTAAGGACATTACATCACGTGTTCGCAGTGGTGAACATGTGTTGCACACTCGCTACTCGCAGTCAACTCGCAGTCATTGGTATTGATAGGATCTTTGTCGATAACTTACATGCTTCACATTATACGTTGCACATGCTGGTTATGCGTAAACGATTTCGAACTCTATTATACTATTAAACTTGTATGCTCACCTTTACACTATGTGTATTGACCTCTATTTTAACGTATGTGACAGGTGTTTGAATGCTTATGAAGCTTGCTTGCTATTTGATGGAATCGAGCTTAGGAGAGTCTAGAAACCAACAAAGACAATTTATTTTTATTAAAATCTGAGTTGTCGGAACATGTTTTGTTTTGAGGATATATATGTCTGTAATAATATGATTGCTTGGTAGGTTATGGTATGGGACATAATATTAACTATCTTGTAATCTAGTTGTTATGGAATTTCTCTTGACAGTCTGTTTCGCTCAGTGCCGCGCCCCGATGTTTCCGCCATCGGTTGGGGTGTGACAGATTGGTATCAGAGCTATAACTATAGGGAATTAGGCAAGACTCGACCTAGTCCGGGTCGATGTCTTAGAAATGACCTAGTCTATAGTCTAAGTACCCACAGACCGACTTGTGCATACCCGGTGAGGGTACTACACGAGCTTACTTGCTATTTCTCACCCGAACTCGCTATACACTACACACTTCCGCGGACATCGCATGCCATCGCTTCGCGCAAGGTCAGCCTTTCCTAAGGCTGGCAACTCGCACTATTTCTAAATTTCTCGCGAAAGCAAGGTGATTCGACCGAGAATAGGTGTGAAAACCGCAAACTCTCGACCAAATCGCTTGCTTGACGCGAACTCTTACAACAAACACGAGAATTTGCGTTGAAATAGGAGTGAAATCCATACTTCGACGCAAATTTTCCCCTCTACTTCATCAAAACAGGAGATATAGTCGTTAAGTTAGGGGTGAAACCCGAACCTTGATGACTTATTCCGCTCTTTATTGTGGTTTTGTAAACTCTCACCAAAGTCTCGACGGACTCCAACGACTTGAAGTCACACTATAACTGGAAGGTTGCGTGCTGATTTGCCCGGATTGAGGCAAGAGCACAGTCCTGAAGGCGCAGTATGCACTGGAAGTCCTTGTGAATAGTCGAATCACTTTGGATAGTCAATGTCTATCAAGCCGCATATGATCTATTCCCGATTTTATGTGTTTCAATTCTGGATTCGTCGCCGCAAACTCTGAGATTTGTCAATTTTATGTGGAATTTTATGTGTTTTATATGCTTATTTGTTAGCGTTTTAAGATAAACAGTACGGTGGTACTGATGGTTTCTATTTCACGTTTCTCGCTTCGCCAAAACCACGCACAACTCACACCACGCCAACAAATCGCTAGTGTCATTCGCAATCGCTACTCGCTAATCGAAATCGCTATACTTAATCGCTATATGCTGTTGTGAAGGATAGGTGAATACGTGCAAAATATATGTTTAGGTTAGCTTACGTGCTTAGGTGCTTACGTGCTTATGTGATTCTGTGGTTATGTGCCTACGTGAATTTGTGAATGATTGTGTTCCTGGGCTTTATGGTGAATCGCTAGACTATACTAGGAATAATCAAAATTGAGTTTGAATCCTGTGACGATGTCTGTTGCAGACAATGTCGTCATTCAGATCACAACACTCCTAAGCTGCTAGACGCAAACACGCTGACAAGAGAATCGCTTCTCTCGTCGCAAGTCAAATCGTTAAAGTGATTCCTCAAATCGTCAGTGAGTTGAACGAGAATGCTAGCAAGTCCTCGGAAAAATCCAGGACCGATACTCCAAAAGCCGCTTTTAGCTTCAAGTAGTTCAAAGCTTGCGGACCAAAAGAGTTTACCGGCGAGGATGGGCCTACGGCCATGTTTCAATGGTTTGATTCGATCGAAGTCACCATGCGTCAGAGTGGCTATCCAGAAGACCTCCGCACAGTCAATGCTACCGGCGTCTTCCAATCCCGCGCTCTCGATTGGTGGACGGCTGAGAGGAACAAACGAGGGAACGATGCAGCTTTCAGATTGTGTTGGGATGAGTTGAAGAACATCATGATGCAAGAGTTATGCCCTCCCCATGAACTCCAAAAGCTCGAGGATGAATTCTGGCACATTAATCAGGATGGCGGAGATAACGCTGGTTTAACTGCTCGCTTCAAGCAGTTAAGTATCATCTGCCCTGGTCAAGTTACCACCCCTGAGGCTACGATCAAGAAGTATATCCGTGCTCTGCCGGATTGTGTCGCAGATTTTGTTCAGGCTGCAAAGATGACAACAATCGAGGAAACCTACCTACTCGCCGCTGAGATCGATGATAAGCGAGTCAGGGCTGGTTATTTCGACAAGGCCTCCAAGAATCTGCACCAAGTCACTGCTACTTCCACCGCTGAGACTACCGCCACCGCACCGCAATCTTTAAAGCTCTCACGTCGCAAGAGGAAGAACAACAGCAATTCCAGCAACAAGAACTGTGTAGTTACTGCCGCACCACTTCAAACGGTACCTGCTCAACCGCAAACTCAACACCGCCAAGTAGCGGCGCCTGTGGCAAATGCACAACCAGTAAAGCGTGCTTACACTGGGCCACATCCGCTCTGCCCTACTTGTACTTATCATCACCCGGTTGGTATCGCATGCCGGTTCTGTGCTCATTGCAACATGTACGACCACTTCACCGTAAACTGCCGTACTGGTTCTCGACAAGCTCCAGCTCCATTTCAAGGTCAAGCTCCTGCTCTACCAGCTCCGCAAGGACAGCAAGCAGCTCATGCCCCCGCTGCTCAAGCAAGAGCATGCTTTGCGTGTGGTGATCCCAACCATTTCGCAAACATCTGCCCGAACCGAGTAGTGAAGCAAGAGCCACAGCAACAGCAGCCAGCACAACAGCAGCAGCAGCCAGCTCAACAAGCAGCCCGCGGGCGCGTCTTCAACATCAACGCCCGCCAGGCTCAGGCAGACAACAACGTTGTTAATGGTACGTTTCTCGTAAATGGTATATATGCTTCGTGTTTGTTTGATACTGGAGCCGATAACTATTTTGTATCGTTCGAATTCGAAAGACTCCTAAATTGTAAGCGCATTAACCTCCCATCGACCTTCGACGTAGAAGTTGCCACTAGAAGAACCATCACAGTCAGTTCTGTTCTGCGTGACTGTACTCTCAGTCTCAACGGTCACATCTTCCCGATTAATCTCATTCCGATGCAACTCGGTAGCTTTGATATCATAGTAGGCATGGATTTCCTTCGGGAAAATCATGCTGAAATTGTTTGTTTCGATAAAATGATTCGTTTTTCTCTAGCGAATGGTGATCAATTGTGTGTTTATGGTGAAGTCGTTTCAAAAAGATTGCAACTCATGTCGTGTGTCCAAGCTAGCAAGTATCTCTGCAAGGAATACCAAGCTTTCTTGGCACACATCGTAGTAGCGGAGAAGGAAAAGAAAGGGAATACCGAAGTGAAAGATGTCCCCGTTGTTTGTGAGTTTCCTAATGTTTTCCCAGACGACCTTCCAGGATTACCTCCCACTCTCGATATCGATTTCCGAATCGACCTTATTCCTGGAGCAAATCCTGTTGCTAGAGCACCTTATCGCCTTACTCCCTCTGAAATGTGCGAACTCTCGAGTCAGCTCCAGGAACTACTTGATAAAGGCTTCATTCGCCCTAGCACCTCTCCTTGGGGCGTGCAAGTCCTTTTCGTCAAAAAGAAGGATGGGTCGTTCCGGATGTGCATCGACTACAAGGAATTGAATAAGCTTACCATCAAGAATCGATATCCCTTGCCTCGAATCGATGATTTGTTCGACCAATTACAAGGCGCTACGTGTTTCTCGAAGATCGATCTACGCTCAGGCTACCACCAACTGTGAATTCAAGAAGAAGATATACCCAAAACCGCTTTTCGAACCCGATACGGTCACTACGAGTTTGTTGACATGCCTTTTGGTTTGACTAATGCTCCCGCAGTCTTTATGGATCTAATGAATCGCGTGTGCAAACCCTTCCTTGACTGCTTCGTCATCGTGTTCATCGATGATATCCTGATCTATTCCAAGTCAAAAGCCGAACACTCGTAGCATCTACGTTTGGTTCTTGAGTTACTCCAGGGAAACCATCTCTATGCCAAGTTCTCCAAGTGCGAATTCTGGCTGGAGGAGGTCCAATTCTTGGGTCACATTGTCAATAGTCAAGGTATACAAGCCGACCCCGCGAAGATCGAAGCTGTTAAGAGTTGGGTTACACCAAAGAACCCGTCTGAAGTCCGTTCTTTTCTCGGACTAGCAGGCTATTATCGCCGATTCATCGAAGGTTTCTCTAGAATTGCTATACCACTTACCTCGCTTACCCATAAGAACAAACCTTTTATTTGGGGAACTAAACAAGAGGAGGCCTTTCAAACTCTCAAGGCAATGCTTTGCAATGCTCCCGTGCTTTCACTTCCCGACGGAAACGACGACTTTGTAGTCTACTGCGATGCCTCGAACCTTGGTCTTGGTTGTGTTCTCATGCAACGAGACAAGGTTATCGCGTACGCCTCTCGACAGCTCAAGGTCCACGAGAAGAACTATGCCACCCACGACCTCGAGCTTGGCGCAATTGTTTTTGCATTAAAGATTTGGTGACATTACCTTTACGGTACTAAGTGTACGATCTTCACCGATCATAGAAGCCTACAACACATATTTGATCAGAAAGAACTAAACATGCGCCAACGCCGGTGGGTAGAACTCCTCAACGATTTTGACTGTGAGATTCATTATCATCCAGGCAAAGCAAACGTTGTCGCCGATGCTCTCAGTCGACGAAGCTATTTGCATAGCATTCATAATGTTCAAGCCCAGCATAATCTCGAAACTCTCATCCGTGACGCGCAACATGCTTGCTTTACCTAACGAACCTTGAAGAAAGAAAGAATTCTCAACGACGACGCTCAACTCGAGAACAAATCGAATGGTATATTCCATTACTTAGATCGAATTTGGATTCCCAAGCGTACTAATTTACGACAACTTCTGATGGATGAAGCCCACAAATCTCGATATTCTATTCATCCCGGTGCTGATAAAATGTACCAGGACATGCGCTACAAGTACTGGTGGCCGGGTATGAAAAAGGATATCGCTATCCATGTTTCGAAGTGACTGACTTGTTCGAAAGTCAAGGCCGAACATCAAAGACCCTCTGGCTTACTCGTGCAACCCGAGATCCCTATGTGGAAATGGGAGAGTATAGCTATGGACTTCATAACGAAACTCCCGCGCACGCCATCAAGTCACGACAGCATCTGGGTTATCGTTGACCGTTTGACTAAGTCCGCTCACTTTCTACCGATACGAGAAGACTATAAGGTAGAACGATTAGCACGAATCTACACCGACGAGGTCATTTGTCAACACGAGATACCTCGTGATATCATCTCTTACCGCGATGGTCGATTCACTTCGCGCCTTTGGGAAACATTTCAATCTGCTCTCGGTACTACCCTCAATCTAAGTACCGCTTTCCATCCACAGACCGACGGTCAGACTGAGCGCACGATTCGTACCCTTGAAGACATGCTTCGCTCGTGTGTCATAGATTCAGGTGGTAATTGGGACACGCACTTACCTTTAGTCGAATTCTTGTACAATAACAGTTATCACTCTAGCATTCAAATGGCACCATTTGAGGCATTATACGGAAGGAAATGTCGATCACCTATTGTATGGCACGAGATCGGATACGTGCAACTTACCGGTCCTGAGCTGTTGTAAGAAACAACCGACAAAATCCTCCAAATTCGAGATAATCTACTGAAAGCTCGGAGTTGCCAGAAAAGTTACGCCGATAGACGCCACAAGCCCCTTGAATTTGACGTAGGCGATCACGTACTCCTAAAGGTTGCACCTTGGAAGGGGGTGATTAGATTCGGCAAGAAAGGCAAGCTCGCGCCTCGATATGTTGGACCCTTCAAAATTCTAGAAAGAATTGGCAAAGTGGCCAACAGACTCGAACTACCGGAGGAACTGAGTAACGTCCACCCGACTTTCCACGTTTCGAACCTCAGAAAGTGCCTAGCCGAACAGGAATTACATGTCCCTCTCGAGGATTTACAAGTGGACGAAACATTACACTTCATGGAAAAGCCTGTCGAGATCATGGGCCGAGAGACCAAGGTACTCAGACGCTCACGCATTCCCATTGTGAAGGTTCACTGGGAAGGCAAACGTGGCGCAGAGTTCACCTGGGAACTCGAAAGTGACATGAAGGTGAAGTACCCGCAACTGTTTGTTACGACTACTTCTTAAATTTCGGGACGAAATTTCCTTAAGTAGGGGAGACTGTAACAACCCGTGTTTCGGAAGTCAAAGTCAAAGTCAAGGTCAAAGTCAAAGGAAGAAAAGATTGCTATCTGTCACTCCATGCTTAACTACGGATTTGACCACCTTGATTTATAACTAGTTGTGTAGTTGAATCGCTTTAGTTGTATTATGTGGAGTACATGTTAATAAATCGCTACTTAATCGCATATTAATCGCTAATCGACTTATCGCTAATCGTATCGCAATCGCATTCGCAACCAGAATTATGCGTTCTGGATATTGTTTTACGTGTGTGTGCTTATTATGTGTTACCTGTGCATGTTATGTTTATGTTGAGGTGTTAATCGCAATCGCAATTCTATTGCATCGCAATCTAATCGCAAAGGCTAAATGCAAGTTATTTATAGTGATTGTATGTTAGATATAGTAGTTAGATTATTTGCGTAACTATTGGGTAATACCATCGCATCGATCGCTCGAAACGCATCACAACGCTCAACACGCGAATCGAAACGACATAACTCAACACGCCGGACACCTGGATCGAGTGGCCAACCGACCGAGTGGCCATCTGATCGGATTGCCATCCGATTGAGTTGCCATCCGATCGGTGACCAATCCGATCCATGTGCACTTTCCTCTTTTGGAAACTCTATAAATACCCTCCTGTCACATCATTTGTGATATGACAGCTCCCCCTCTACTCGACCAGCTGTACTCAAGCCTTCTTTCTCTCGATTTCTCGCGATTCTTGTAAGTTTTCAACTCAAATCTTGCACTTCTATGATCTACACACACTTCTTCATCTTTTTCACCCTTGAATCTTAACTTTTAACCATGAAATCAATGGATTTGAGGTGTTCTAGGGTGATGGCATCATGGAGTTCTTATGAACTTCAAGTTTTGGCCTCATTCCACCAAGAATAACTTAGATCTGAGAGATTTCCACATGAATAAACAAAGATCTTGCATAGATCTGAACATTTTCAAAGATAAAAAGATTGAAAGATACTTATCCAACTTTCTTTCAACTCTTTTACACTCAATGCACTCAAAACCTATAGAATCGGAGCTCGTTCTGACCTTCTACTCATTCTTAGTAAAGTGTTGGTTCAAGATCTGATTTCTATCTAAGGGACGGCTGGTTCCGGGTTAAACATGAACAACCGTCACGAACCAGTAAACTGATCGGACTAGGGTGATTCCTGTTCGATTGAATAACTCGGGTCATGATGGGGTTTCTGTTTTTTAGCACGTTGTCATACCGTCTTGATCAAACCGCAAAACATTCCAAATTTAACAAATCGTCAAGAGATCAGATTGCGGGACGTATCGCCGTCCGATCGGATTGCCATCCGATCGAACCGCAATCCGATCGGATTGCACTTGAGGATTCAACCCTTAAACAATATTCAACATGTTCAATGCACAGTCATTGCCATCCGATCGATAGATCATCCGATTGGATGTTGATCCTGGTGCGAACTTGTTCTTTTAGAAATACCTCGCCGAACGGATTGCCATTCGATCGAACTGCCGTTCGATCGAATGACCTGAAAGGTAAAGATACTTCTCTGTTTTCAAAATACTACAACGAAAACTTCAAAGCCATCATACACAAACACATCCATCCCAAACGAGTGTCAATCCGACCGAATGGCCATTCGAACGGATGACCATCCGAACGGATTGACATCCGATCGAATGGCCATCCGTACGGATTGTCATCCGGCCGGATGACCACTCGTCACTTGTACACTTTGCATCGTTTTACGCGCCGCTTATCGCTTATGCTATCGTTCTGATCAGGCTAATCTCACTCTAGCGCTCCCTTCAATCCACTAACTACCATCGCTGTGAGTATACTCGATCCCTTTTTTGCTTTATGCACTTTTGGGTGTTACATACGTTACTTATTCTAAATCACATCGAACACACAACGCAAACACTATTTATACGCTGACCGCTATTGCATGTTATACGTGACTTGATGAATGCCTGTTTGTTATCTTTACACATTGATTGTTGTCTACATGCCTTAGCAACGATAGTACTATAGTTTGGACTCAGCACCTCTTCACTTAGGGGTTGTTAAGGACATTACTTCACGTGTTCGCAGTGGTGAACATGTGTTGTGCACTTGCTACTCGTAGTCATTGGTATTGATAGGATCTTTGTCGATAACTTACATACTTCACATTATACGTTGCACATGCTGGTTATGCGTAAACGATTTGAACTCTATTATACTATTAAACTTGTATGCTCACCTTTACACTATGTGACCTCTATTTTAATGTATGTGACAGGTGTTTGAATGCTTAGGAAGCTTGCTTGCTATTTGATGGAATCGAGCTTAGGAGAGTCTAGAAACCAACAAAGATAATTTATTTTTATTAAAATCTGAGTTGTCGGAAAATGTTTTGTTTTGGGGATATCTATGTCTGTAATAATATGATTGATTGGTAGGTTATAGTATGGGACATAATATTAACTATCTGGTAACTAGTTCTTATGGAATTTCTCTTGACAATTTGTTTCGCTCAGTGCCGCGCACCGATGTTTCCGCCATCGGTTGGGGTGTGACACAAATCGTGCACAACCCTATTTATTTCAAACCTTGCTTGGTTACTTAACCGAAATTAACCAAAACCGACTTCATAACCGATTAACCATAACCGAAGTTTACCTATGGTTATGGTTACTAAAACTCCATAACCGAACTAGCGGTTATGGTTATGGTTATGGTTAATAGTAAAAACCGAACCAAACTGACCCATGCACACCCCTAGCTGGAACGACATAGTCACTACATGCGGCCACTTCTGGACCCATGAGTGGGGCTCGCTACACCCAATAGATCTACCACTCCTGCCCCTCGGTCTTTAAACAAAGATTAATGGTCTTAAGTAAACGCCTACCCATCCACATGATCTAACAGTTCATTCCTTAGCTAACCATACCATTTGAAATATTTGAAACATGTATTCCACCCCCGAAAGTTATAAATCCGAAAACAGTTAAAAGAAAAGGGGGACATGAACTCACTGGTTTGCGTAGCTGTCTCGTATACTCAAAATTTCGCCGGGTCGTACTACTACCTACACACGTACTATGTTTTATTAGTCGTTTAGGTCGTGTAATGACTCTTAGTCTTAGTTATTTATTTAAGACTTATTTAGGAATTTAATATACTTTGAGTTATACGCTTGATGTACATTTTATAATTCCCAATTATATAATTATTAGTTAAAATAAGGATATTTTAACTTAAACTATTTCCATCCAATTATTTGGAATATTGTTAAAACTAATTTATTTTTAACTTGATTTGTTATGTGGTTCTCACATATATATACTTTCCAAGTATAGGTATACTTGTATTTGCGTATTTTGCCAAGTATTGGTAGTGTATTCCGGTATGTATTTATACGTATAGGAATACGTATTTTCTTGTACTTATCAAGTATTTTATACTTAATTTTTGTATAATTTTCCGGAATATTATTTTTGTACAATTAAGAATCACTAACTTTATACTCTTAAAATATATATATATTTTAAGAGAATTTTTATAGAAAAATATCTATAAATTTATTTGGCAAAAATATGTATACTTTCATATATATCTTAAAAATAATATATTTTTAAGATTAAACCTAGAAAATATATATTTTTAGTTTTCACCAAAATAATATATTTTTAAGTTGTTCTTGAGAATATATATTTTTTCCCACTTCAAAAATAATATATTTTCTAATATATTTTCTACTTTGACAAAATATGATATATTTTATAATAGTTAGAAAAAAATCATATTTTGGCGTTTCTTCGATTTCAAAAATACCGTTTATCACATTTGTCAAGTTACGAATTTATTTCCGAAATATATATATGTATAGTCCAAATGTCCATTGTCCGATTCGTCCAATATTTGGGTATAAGTTATATATTTATTTTTCTTGTGATTTTGGTAATATTTCATATCACAATTTTTAGTATTTTGGTGTTTATATTATTTTCAAGGTTCCTTTTTAATATAACTAATACAAGCAATATACAAGTAGCACATAATTTTGTGTCTTCTAAATATATATTTTCCTAAATATATACTTAGTCATTTTAATTATTCAAAATCAACCTCCAATACTTGTAATTTTTATAACAAAATTATGGCAAATTTTATATTTAAAACCAAGGCCAAAAATTACTTGTAAACACTTGTTTAAAATATTTTTCTAAGTGTTTAATTTTTACAAAAATTTTGCCATAGTTTCCCTTGAAAATAGAGGTCTCCATGCTTATTAGCATATCATTTTCTTTTCAAAAATTCATCATCAATCATCAACAATTATCATACAACTTACCATAGCCATAATCATGCATTTTTATAAGATGATATGAATTTGAAGTTTTATAAAATCTTGTAGTATTTTAACATGTTGTTTAACATGTTTAACTAACACCAAAAACATGATTTTTGTTTCATAAAAATCATTCTTGCAAATTTTTCATCTTTACAACTTGTAATTTACTTTTACAAAAATTTATCTTCTTGAGTTTTTCATGTTCTTCATACATCAAGAGTTCCATTTAACACTTAAATCATGTCTTCTTTCTTTTAAAAACCAAGTCTTGTTAAATCTTGAAGTAAACTTTAGTTTCTTGAAACTTTTATTTTTGAAATCTTATATTTTTAAGATTTACAACTTCACATAAAGGATGATCCACTTAGATTTCTCAAGATCCATCCTCATACTTTCTAGATCATGTTTTAAATCATCATCTAGCAAGCTTTATGTGGTGATCTACACCATACATACAAGTAATCAACAACCAAGTTCATCACATACACTTAAACAACTTAGATTTTCATGTTTTCAAGCTTTATGTTCATGTTCATGTTCTTGTTTTTGATGAGATTCTTTAGATTATCTTGTTACAACTCACTTTAACTACTAAAATCAAGTGTAAAAACAAGATCAAAGAAGATTACTACTAGCACTAAGGCTAGGGAAGAACAAGTTGCAAGATGATGAAGAAATGAAGTGGTTAATAGCTCTCCAAGAAGGTCCTTCAAGTCTCCTTGCTTCCAACCTTCCTATGTATGCTTGAATCACCTTAGAGAATGCTTGGACGATGAAGAAATGGGTTGAAAAATGAAGGAGATGTGAGGGGGTTTGGGGCCGTGAGCTTTAGAGGGAGAAGAGAGGATGTTGTGAGTTTGAATGATGAGAAGTGTTAAGTGTTCAAGGTCTTATGGTTATAACAAACTTACTTCCAACAACTTGTTACACATTGTGCATTATGTCTAATATCTTCTTAGCAAGCCAAATAAACTAATCAAAAGAAATGTGGGGTGGGGGGGGGGGCACATTGTAACCGTCCACAAGGGGGGTCTTGGTTGGATTTCAAAGATAAGTTACATAATCTAGTTATACTTTAAGTGTTAAATTAGGTGTTAAGTGTGTTTATATGTTTGGAGATGTAATATGATGTTTATGGGTGATAACTAGCTTCATGATGTTAAAACAATGTTTCTAGTTCAATTTTGGTGTTTCGGATAGTGTCCGTTATTCGTTTGGCTACCGATTCGTTAAGGTGCTAAATTGTGCAGTTTAGTGTGCTATGAGGTACCTTTTATGACAGTTTTCATTCCCGACACTTAACAAGTTATTCTGGATAATTAAACTGTCACACCCTGACTTTTGCAGAAGCGTATGATGTGTGACTTGTTCAATATCATTGCGTTCAATTATAATAGACAGCTATATGATTAAAACGATGTTCATCTATTCATAAAGTTTAAAATATTACAAACACCAGTCGTTTAAGTTTCAAACAACACAACCTCTGAATTCAGTTACAAACCAACAAAAGTGGATGACATCTAAACTTGTTATTCATATCCCGAAACAACACCAGCGCCCAAGATCCAACTTGTTTCCTGAAATACATGTAATTTTGAAAACATCAACAAAAGTTGAGCGAGTTCGTGCGTTTTGTATGAGTACTGATAAACTTGTAAACATTTGAGAGACTCCTTTGAAAACATGTATGAAAAGCATCTATGAACAGATCAAATGAATGTTTTACAAGGACATTAATGTATGTGAAGACATAGGGAGCACTCAATATGAGTAGGCTTTTATCCTTGTCGAATCTCCTCGACTGTGTCGAATTCCCCTCGACTGTGTCAAATCCACCTTGACTGTGTCAATTTCCCTTGACCGTATCAAATCACATTGACTGTGTCAAATCACCCTTGATCGTTGTCGAATCACCTCGACTGGGACACTAAAGCACTCTAAGTGGTCACATAAGGACCATGAGTGGGGCTCGGCCGTACCCGTTAGATCTAACCTTTGTCCATAATTCTTATGAGAGTTATTGGCATTTCAAATTCAATCTATGCTCACATGATCTAATAGTTCATTTCATAACCAAATCATACCATTTGAACATTCGTAACATGTATTCCACCCCCGAGAGTTATAAATCCGAAAACAGTAAGAGAAAAGGGGGACATGAACTCACAAGTTTGCGTCCTGCTATCTCTTATGCTCAAAGGTCCTTCTATGAGTCGTACAACTACCTACACATGTGCCATGTTTTATTAGACGTTTAGGTCGTGTAACGACTCTTTGTATTTGTTGTTATGTCTTAGCATCCTTGAGTTACGTTTTTGAAGTACTTGTATTATCCCAAAGTATATAATTATTTTGTTAAAATAATAATATTTTAACTTAAATTATATGTACTAATCATTTGGAATATTTGTTAAAACAATATATTCTAACTTGGTATATCATGCAGTTATACATATGTGTTCTCCCAAGGATGGGTATAATCATACTTGTGTATATTAGACTTGTGAATTTGCCAAGTATTGGTGGCGTATTCCAGTGTATATTTATACGTACGAGGATACGTATTCTTATTGTGTTTATTAAGTATTATTATACTTAATTTTTGTATTAACTTTATTTCTAATAAAAATATATATTCTCAAAATATATATTTTAAGAAACTTACATAGAAAAATTATTTATAATTTTTTCCTTTAACAAAAATAATTGTATTTTCGTTTAACCCTAAAAAATAATATATTTTCAAGTTTAACTTAGAAAATATATATATAAATCTATTTTTCACCCAAAACAATGTATTCTATGTTTATTTAAGAAAATATATATTTTCTCCCAAAAATAATATATCTTCTAATAATTTCAAGAAAAGATATATATTTTTCTTTACCAAAAAATAATATATTTTCTTCTTGTCAAAAACATGATTTATTTCATAATTCTTATGAAAATCATATTTTTCTTCCCTTGGTTTCCAAAATACTGTTTACCAAAATATACTTATGAATCTAATTCCGGAATATTTATTGTAAGTTATATTCCTTGTTCGGTTTCTCCAATATTTTAGGTATAATTTGTATATTTATTTCTTGAAATTTTTGGTAATATTTAGTATTGTATTTCTTGGTATTTTGGTGAGTTATATTATTTCAAGCCCTAAAATAATATCACTAATACACATAATATACAAATGATTACACACATGGTGACATCTAAATATATATTCTCCTAAATACATATTTAGTCACTTTTATTATCAAAAACCAACCTCCAATATTTTGTAATTTTTGTAACAAAAATTATGGCAAACTTTATATGAAAAATCATGGTTAAAATATTCTTGTAAATATTTGTTTAAAAATATTTTCCTATGTGTTTAATTTCTAGAAATTTTTTGCCATAGTTTCCCCTTAAAAATGGACGTTTCCATGCTTTCAAAGCATATCATTTTCTTTTATAAATCATCATAATCAACAATAATCCAAACAATACGTACCAAGTGCCATAAATCAAGCATTAATCACTACTTCATGAACTTTAAAATTTATAAAAATTTGTATTAACTTACTAGTGTATTTAGTAAGCTTAGTTACCCTTTAAAGTGTGATTATTTATTTAAAAATATCATTCTTGAAGAATTTAGATCTTCACAACTTGTAAAGTAATTTTCTAAAAATATTTCTTCTTGAATTTTTCTTCTCAAATATATATTTCTACACTTGATTAACCACTAAAAATGTGGTTGGTTTCTTTAAGAACCAAGTTTATGTAAATCTTGTATTTTATTCTTGGTTTCTTGAAAAATATTTCTTGAAATCACATACTTACAAGTTTCTCACTACACTTTGATCATCTTTATTCAAGAAAACAATTTATACTTCAAGTTCATGCTTTAACATAAGGATGATCTCTTGATCTTTAACATAATCATCCTCTCATCTTGCTAGATTATGTCTTTAATCACTATCTAGCAAGATCATATGATGTTTAACATCATTAACATAAACAATCAATAATCAAGTAGCATAACAACACATAAACAACATGCATTCTTATGATTTTTAGTCTTATGTTTAAGATTTATATTCTTGATTCATAGTGTTCTTCATGTTTAATCTTTTACATGACCTTTTAACCAACATAATAAGAAGTAAAAAAGAGATCATGAGAGTCTTGCTACTAGCACAAGGCTAGGGAAGAACAAGAAGCAAGATGATGAAGAAAATAGGTGGTTAATAGCTCCTAGTGAAGGTCCTTCAAGTTTCAATGCTTCCACCCTTCTTAAATGTGCTTGATACACCTTAATGTATGCTTAGATTACTTGATAATGGATTGAAAATGGAAGGTTGCGTGGGTGATGTTGAGGCCGTGAGCATGTAGAGGAGGAGAAGAAGATATGTTGTGAAATGGTGAAATGCTTATGGTTAATGTCCTAGTGGTTTTTATGTAATTCATCAACATTAGGATAGCATAAGGCATCTTGTGCTTAGCATATTCTCAACATATCAATTAAAATATATCAAAGAAATCTTAGGTGGGACCCATGTCCCCTAACCGGTTATGAAGGGGAGGGGTATAGTGTAACATTTCAATTGTAAGTTACATGATTTAGTTAGGATTTAATGGTGCTAGTTAGGTATTTTATATATTTAGTGTTTATGAGATGTAATATGATGTTCGGTGACCATAACTAGCTTCGTAACACTAAAACAGAGCTTCTAGTGAAAATTTGGTATTTCGGGTAGTGTCCGGTTGTTCGTTTCGTTACGGTTCGTTAAGGTGCTAAATTACGCAGTTTAGTGTGCTTTATGTTACCTTTTATGACAGTTTTGATTTCCGATACTTAGGAAAGTATTCTGGGTCATTAAACCATAATTCTGCGTTATATTTTGTAACATTATGAGGGCTCAATCTCTTGACTTGTATTGATTGATAATAACAATATATAGAGTACATGAGAACCTATAAACTAGGAAAGTGAATACACAATTGATTTACAATATTACACAATTAAATATATTTACGATACGCTATTACCCCCCTTCAATCGAACAGGTGGGGGACCAACACGAAGCAGACTTCGAAACTTCTCAAACAGAGGCTTGGGAAGACTCTTGGTAAAAATATCCGCAACCTGGAGATTGGACAGAACGAATTTGGTGTATAGTTGACCGGACAAAACTAATTCACGAACAAAATGATAATCAATATCAATATGCTTGGCGCATTTGTGAGCGACGGGATTCTGACTGAGAAAAATGGCACTCTTATTATCGCAAAGAAGAGTTCGACGAGCAGATGGGAGAGCATGTAAATCTCGCAAAAGATGAGTTATCCAGATGATCTCAGTAGTTGTGTTTGCCATAGCACGATATTCAGATTCACAGTTGGAGCGAGACACGGTAGGCTGCTTCTTTGCACTCCACGAAACAAGATTTCCACCTAAATAAATCGAGTAGAGATAGGTGGATCGACGCGTTTCAACACAGCGTGCCCAGTCAGCATCAGAGTATCCAACTAAAGTAGTCGTATCAGGCTTAGAAAAAGTCAACCCAAAGGAAATAGTGCCCTTGACGTAACGAAGGATACGCTTGACGGATTGAAAATGAGAAACGGTAGGCGACGGAAGAGGCTGACTGGCTTGATTAACAGCATAAGAGAGATCAGGACGTGTGATAGTAAGATACTGAAGAGCTCCAACCAATGATCGATAGAGAGTTGGGTCATGAAAAAGATCACCGCTGCGGAGAAAACTCTCCGTGGTAGCTAAGGGTGTGTCAACCGGCTTAGCATCCAATAAACCAGCACGAGCCAGAATGTCATGAGCATATTTTGCTTGGCTAAGGAAGGTGGCACGATCAGAATAAGTAACCTCAAGACCCAAGAAATAACCAAGAGCCCCCAAATCTTTAATCGAGAATTCCTTGTGCAAGATAGTGATAAAAGATTGAACGAGAGCCGGATCACTACCAGTAATAATGATACCGTCAACGTAGACGAGAAGATAGACGATAGCGGTCCCCCTTTTGAAAATGAAGAGCGAGGTATCGGCATTGCTGCATACAAATCCTCGTGCAAGAAGAAAATTGCTTAGGCGTTGAAACCAAGCACGAGGTGCTAGCTTGAGACCGTAGAGAGCCTTTTTGAGACGACATACATGATGAGGAAACTGAGGATCAACAAATCCTATAGGTTGCTCCATGTAAACAGTTTCAGTAAGATTGTCATTTAAAAAGGCATTCCGAACATCCAACTGACGAAGAGACCAGCCGTAGATAGTAGCAAGAGCAAGAACTACACGAACAGTTGAAGCCTTGATAACCGGACTGAAAGTGTGAGAGAAATCGAGGCGAAGGACTTAGGTGAAGCCCTAAGCAACCAGATGAGCGTTGTATATGTCGATTGAGCCATCTGGTTTAAAATTTGTTCTGAAAATCCACTTCGAACCAACAATGTTTGAACCTGCGGGTCGTGGAACAAGGACCCAAGTCTTGTTAGCCTGTAAAGCCTGAAGTTCCTCTTCCATAGCCTTTACCCATTTAGTGTGCTTTGCGGCCGATTTGTAACCGCGAGGATCCTGTGCTGCAAGTAAAGCATGATGTAAAGTACCTGAAAACAAAGAAAGATTAGCAAAATATTTTGGTTTGTAGATTCCATTCTTTGATCGAGTCCTCATAGGGTGTGATGGTACCGGCACAGAAGATGATCCAGAAGCGGTTTGGGTGGGTGGAATGGGTGATTGTGGGCTGGGTTGGATAGGAGGCGGAGGCGAGTTGGGTTGATTGCTGGAAGAGTTGGGCTGGGCAACGGAAGAGGTGTGGGTGTGGGAGGAGGTATCGGGCTGGGGGGTTGGGCTGAAGAGTTGGATCGGGCTGGGTAGTTTGGGCAGATGTGGAGTCAGTGGATGGGCCAATGGAGGAGGTTGGTTGGGCCGTTGGGAGGGGAACAAAGGAAGATGGGGCATTGGGTTGGGGTGGCGAAGGATGAGGACACAGCGAACAAGGTGTCGAGTAGGACATAGGTGATGGAGGGCCGTTAGGAGCAGTAGGAATGGTGGGTGGATTTGGTATAGTTGGAGCAGGTAGGATTTCATCAAATTTTGAGAAGACCAAGGTGGATTCATCAAGAGGCGAGACTTTATTACTAAATGGAAAAGTATCTTCATCAAATTGCGCATGTCGCGTAACATAGACGCGTTGTGAGAGAGGGTCCAAGCACTTGTAGCCTTTATATTTTGCATCATAGCCAACGAAAATGCACTCCGCACTGCGCGGAGACAATTTATGTTTCGCATAATCCCGCAAATATGGAAACACACGACAACCAAAAATACGAAGATTTGAATACATTGGAGTGCGGCCATACAAGATTTCGTAGGGAGATTTGAAATCAAGTATAGAAGAAGGTAAGCGGTTTATGATGAAGGTAGCCGAGGCAAAAGCATCGGTCCATAATGTGGCAGGAGCATGAGAGTTAAAGAGCATTGCGAGACCGGTTTCGGTGATGTGTCTGTGTTTACGTTCAGTACGTCCGTTTTCTTCAGGAGTGTGGGGAAAGGAAAGTCTATGATGAATTCCATGTTCAAGAAAAAAAATTTGTACACGATTATTTGTGAATTCAGTTCCACCATCACTCTGAAATGTTTTAATAGTGCATGATAATTGATTCTGAACAAACGGGACAAACACTAATAAGGCTTCATAAAAATCAGATTTTTGTTTAAGTGGATAAAACCACGTGAAAAGAGAATAGTCATCAACAAATATGGCATAAAACCGATAACCATTCGTAGATGTAACAGGCACAGGACCCCACAAGTCACAATGTATTAAATCTAGAGCATGTAAAGAACGTTTAACATTAAAATCAAATGGCAATTGATGAGACTTAGACAATTGACATGAAGAACAAATACTAGGTTTTGGCAAAAGAGAAGTAACAAACAAAGAACCATATTTATGCAATCTAGAAATAATATCAAAAGACACGTGTCCAAGGCGATCATGCCACTTTTCAAAAGATGCTTTGTGACAACCCTTGAATTTACATGTAACCGTACAGTTTATTAATAATAATTAATGTGCTTGACGACTGTGTGGAATCACTTAACTGCTTTCTGATATCCATGTTATGCTTACACGTACTTGTTAATATACTAATAGTGTACAGAAAAGTTACTAAATAGTCCTGTGTAATTTTCTAAGTGTTAGAAATTAAAAACGTTACAAAAATATACATATAGGACGCTTTGCGGATTAATTAAGCAGTTTAGCGGAACAGTGTCAAACCGAACAACCGGACTTTACCCGGAACATGAAAATATTATTATTTTCACTACCTATAATTTTCTGAGCTAGTTAGGGTCCCTGATTACCCTAACACCCGTCATAACGCGCTATATATTACTAACGGAGTTTAATACTAAACTAACCTATTTAACCTAAACTCCATCCTAACTAAACTAGTTAAATTCGAACCAAGACCCCCCCCCCCCCCTAATGGGATCGGCCTAACTAAGGGAAACACAAGAAGTACAAGATTGATTTTTATAATTCTCTATGTCTAGTATCAACTAGACACATTATCCATAGGATAATCACTCCTAAATTTGCCTATAAATACACACTTATACACATAAGAGTTCATCACTTCACAAATCACAACAAACTCATTCTCTCTTGCCCTCCCTCCATCTCGGCCGAACTCCACACACACACCCATCACACTTTCGAGTTTAGTTCTTGCAATTCCATCATCATACACACTCCAAGGATCGCGTATTAGGAGCTTTGGTGCACTCGGAACGCGAAGGACCACTTCCGTTAGCTTTTATCCACCCATTTTTCATCAAGATTCTTCCCTAGCCCCGAGCTAGAGGTATATCACTTGAAACTCACTCTTGAACGTATCTAAAGTGGTTAATAAGAGTTTCGTCGGTTAAAAATTACGAACATATAAGATCAAAGTCTAAAAGTTTACTAAAGTAATGAACAAGGTGGTTAATGGATGAATATGTGTGTAAATCATGTAGATCTTGTGTGATTATGATGATTGGGTGATTATCTGATGCTTTACTGAATGATATTAGTATATGATGTTGTTGTGGTCACTAAACTTGTTAAAGGAATCGATCGAACACGACTTAGAAGGTTAAACACAAAAGAATCAGAATCTGTCTAACTTTTACAGCCCACTTCTGTTGGCTGTAAACAGGTCTTAACCTCAACGAAAAATCGATATTTTGAATCTAAAATATGTTATTATGAAATACGGTTCTAATGGCACCGGAATCGTAATTTTTGGACTCCGTTTACTATTTTTAAAGTGTTAATTTGTAACAGCTACTTAAGCTGAATTTTGACAGCAATAAATGGGTGTCGTACTTTCGGTCATAACCTGAGTTTTGTGATGAATCGGACCATGAAAATTTTACTGTAGATGATAACTGAAGTATTTGTAATTACCCCACTGGAATTTCGCAAATCGGACTTACGATGAATTTTTAATAAATTGTTTCGTGGACTGTGGTCAGAAATACATAAATCTGAGTTCAGTCCCGAACATGAATTTTTATAAAATATTGGTGATGAACCGGACCCCGATATTTTTACACAATAAAATATGGAACGTTTAAGACATTCTGTAAAAATTTGGGAATTTTTGGAACATGTTAACTATTTTATTAAAATCCCCGAAAACAGCCCAGTTTCGAGTATAAAAGCTGAAACGACATAAGTAGTGATTTGCGTGTCTAAATGTCGAGTATGCTATCTGTGAATGATTTGACATGTTATATATGTTATGTGCATTATCGTATGTTTGATTTTGAGTGGGGAATGGACGGGAAACTTAGATGGGCGTAAACCGTTACAGTGATGCATGTTGTGTGATAGATACGTGTAGGAACTTTGTGTTCTATTTGAAAGCCACTAAATGACTAACTGGTAAATCATACTAGGACGTGATTGACCGACCTTGACTGTTAGCTATATTGAGAATCTAACCGAGCAAACCGAGGTGAGTTCACACTTTCTAAGGCATGGGATTCCCGGTGGTTTGGGAATGGGTTAAAGAATTAAAACTAAATCTACATATCCTCCTTGGGTAGGATTTGTACGGCCATCCTCCGTAGAATGGATGCCATTATTAAACCTACGAATTCTCCTGGTGCAGAATACGTACGTTCGTCCTCCTTGGGTAGGACAACAACCTTAAAACTAGCTAGACAAAACTCTATCATGAAGTCCCTCAATTTATATCGACTTAATCGCCGAGGCCAATGGCGAGCGGGTCATTAGTTAATAGCGCTATTAGGTTTAACAAACCTCACACCGTGCCGTTCGGACGGGCGTGTACTAATGGACTATGGCAGATTGTCAGTGATGATAGACACTGATATAGGGCACAACTTATTTGCGTAGCAGTCGATATCACTCCGTCTAGTAGTTCAAACGGGGAAAACCCCCACTGATCATGGTTATGGATTGGGTAAAGAAAAAGAGAAATGGTTAAACATACTTTCAACTACGGGGTAACCCCCACGGCAAATAAGCCAACGAAAGTCAAACCACGTTTTCAGAAACAACTTAAAACTAAACAACCAAACGTGAACTCACTCAACTTTGTTGTTGACTAGTTGTTACATGCCTTACAGGTCGCTAGATGCTTTTGGGAGCTTGCACGAGGAGGAGGTTGTTGTGGAACATGGGTTGATATATCCCATACTTAATAATTGAACTTTATAAACCTATGGAACTTATGTTTGAGACTTTAAACTTATGAACTGTGAACTTATGTTTTGAACTTACGTTTATGCTTCCGCTGTTTAAACCAAACAAGGTTAACTAGCTTTGGTCACCAATCGTATTATGTTTGGTTTTATTTACTTAATTGTGTTGTTCAATATGATTGGTGGCTCGATCCTGGTCATGTCACGCCTCCAAGCGGTGATACTCCGCATGGTGGATTTTGGGGGTGTGACATGCTTTAAGATGATGATCCGAATAGGAGGTGATGAAAGCTTGATTTCCTTCGCGAAGAATGTAGAGTCCGTTTTCACATGTTCCCTTAGCTAGGATCTCCTTTGTGTGTCGATCCTGGATGTGGAAAAAATTATTAAAAAACAGGACATCTACGAGAGAATCGTGGGTAAGCTTACTAATGGAGAGGAGACGTTTAGTAAGGTGTGGGACAACAAGAACATTTTTAAGATTTAGATTTTTAGAAAGGGATTTAGTGCCCATGTTTATAACAGGTAACGTATGACCATTGCCCAAACAAACAAACTCATTAGTAGGAGTACCAAAATTGACATCAAGGTCCTTAACAAAGGGAGTCATATGGGCCGACGCACCTGTATCACCGGTCCAGTCTGGATGATTTGCATAAGTGACATGGCACTGAGCATGAAAGGCATGGGCGAGATTAGCATCAATAGGAGGAACCTGTTTTGCAAAAGTTGCAAGATTGGGACAGGTGTTGCCATAATGACCATCGGTTCGGCATAATTGGCAATGAGGCGGTCTTCTACCGCGACCACGACCTGCATTACGACCTCGACCCCGACCACGATTAAAAGAATTTGAACCAGAATTAGAGTGATTAGAGTTACCAGACGGAGACGAGTTTGCAGTAAAGGCAACCGCTGGAGGCGTGTGACCGTGAAGAGATTGCATGAAAGACTCTTAGTTTTCGGTTTTGGCCAGTAGTTCGCGGAAGGAGGATGTGCCGAGCGCACGATGGGTAGTGGAGAAGTGCTCGTAAGTAGGTCCAAGTCAACATAGAAACCAGTGGCACTTGTCAGTTTCATCAACCGGATGACCAATGGCGGCAAGTTGATCGCAAATAACCTTAAATTTGCGACCAAATTCAGCGACGGTTGAAGAGCCTTTTTGTAGAAGACGAAGGTTGTCGTGAAGGGTGTGCATACGGTCAGTGGAACGATGGCTGTACGCAGTTTCTAGGGCAAGCCAGATTTGGCGGGCAGTGTGGAGACCAATAACCTCCGACATCGCCTCTTCAGAGAGAGAGGATTGAAGAAACAGGCAAACAATTTGATCATTTGCAGTCCAGGTCGCGTACTCCGGGTTAGGGGAGGGTTTGGCAGGTGGGTCGGTTGTGGTAATGGTTTCGGCAGGAGGGTTTTTGGTGCCATCAACATGATCGAGCAGATGTTGAGAGGAGAGAACAAGGGTAACATGTTGGCTCCATGCAAGATAGTTAGAGGAGGTGAGTTTGTGGGGAATAAAGTGAAGAAGAGAATGAAGGGTGGTTGGGAGATTGAGGGAGGTCGAGTCAGCCATGGAGGATATGGCGGTGGAAACAGAAAGAAGTAGGGTTGGCCGAAAAAGAGGAAGAAGGAAAAGGATTGCCTTAGGCTGATACCATGTAACAATATGAGGGCTCAATCTCTTGACTTGTATTGATTGATAATAACAATATATAGAGTACATGAGAACCTATAAACTAGGAAAGTGAATACACAATTGATTTATAATATTACACAATTAAATATATTTACGATACGCTATTATATTTAGATGTTAAAAAGCTGAATTTTGCTGAATTGTGCTATTTTCTGCAGATTTCTGCAGTTTTAGTGTGTTTTTGGCACTTTTCGGTACCTATATCATCACTAGGAAGGCAATTTTGTCATCCCTACTTTCCTACACACTATTCTAGTGTAACACTTAGTTCCGGGGCTAATTATGTGTCTTAATATCATGTCTGCCTGAGTACTGAACTCCCGTCAGTACCTCTAGTTTGTCTGATAACTGTGCTAACTTTGTTCTGTGCATTAAGTGAACCACACTGTGTTGCATGTAATAAAGATAAACAATCTTGCTACATGAAATGCCTTTGTATGTATATGACAGAAATCAGAAATTCATTCGTCTAGTTAATTCATTCATGCACAGTCATTAAAGCACAGATTAATGTTTATTGTTGTAAGGGAACACATGGAAAATGCCAGTTGTCACATTCTCCCCCAGTTAGAAGAATCTTGTCCTGAAATTCAAGCTATGGTATTAGCCGCAGGGGAGTTGTGAATCCATGTGGATACTTAGACTTATTTTGGTCTGTATGTTCCCAATTAATTTATGGGCCACGATGTGAATTCCAACGAACTTTAACAATTCGATTACGACTTCTCCGTGTTTTATGGACTTCCCATCCGCAACCTTAACAGGTTCTTTAATAAATTGAAGTTTGTCGCTGACGTGAATCTTATTTGCAGGAATAACGACTGTTTCTTGAGTCAGACTCTTCTAAATACTAGACAGGTGAAACGTGTCGTGATCACTGCTAAGTTTCACTGGAAGTTTCAGCTTGCAAGCGATGGTCCCGAACCTTTCCATGATCTCGAAAGGTCTAATATACCATGGGTTCAACCTCCCACGCTTTCCAAATCGTACCACGCCTTTCCAAGGCTAGACTTTCATTAATACCATATCTATAGTCTCAAATTCCAACGGTTTCCGCCACTTATCGGCGTAGCATTCCTGTACAACACGTGCTGACTTGATACTAACGCGTATCTGAACGATCTTGTTGGTAGTTTCCTGAACCAACTCGGGCCTGTAAATCGTTTATCTCTGGTTTCTGCCAGCTCAAAGGGCAAGTGAGTATCCCAACTTTTCATCAAAGTTCATCACACAAGCACGTAGCATGTCTACCAAAATCTATATCGTTCATTTACTCTGGCTGTCCATCTGAGGGTGAGAGGCAGTACTAAGGTTCAACTGTGACCCAAACGCCCTCTGAATCATCTGCCATATCCTTGACACAAAACGACCATCTCGGTCGGACAGGATAGAAACAGGCACTCCATAACGTGCCACAATCTCTCTAAGTTAAATCTCTGCTAATTTCCTTGTGTTGTCTTCTTCTCTGGTCGGTAGGAAATGTGCAGACTTGGTGAGTTGATCAATAATCACCCAAATCATATCGTGACCTCTTTGGGTTCTTGGTAGCTTTGTAATGAAATCCATTGAGATTCATTCCCACTTCCTCATGGGAATCTCAGGCTATTACAGCAGCCCTGATGGTTTCTGGTATTCTGTCTTAACTTCGGCACAAGTAAGGCAGTTACCCACATAGGTAGCTATATCAGCTTTCTACCTGGGCCACCCATACTAATCCTCCAACTCTTGGTACATCTTGTCGGATCCAGGATGGATCGAGTACCTTGACCTATGTGCCTTGTCCCAAAATAAGCGTACATAAATTGTCGCGAAATGGAACCCCAAAGTCGTTCCATGAAGTATAATGTTCCATCTTCCTTAAGCAATAACTGCACTTCCATTCTACGTAACGCTTCAGCTTGAAGGTTCACTGGTTTGAGCACCTCTTTTTCAGCTTCACGATTCCGAGTAGCAGGATTCGTCTGTATGGTCATCCCTAAGGCTCGCACCCTTAGAGGCTTTGCGCGATCCTTGTGGCTCAAGGCGTCTGCTACAACGCTCGCCTTGTCCAGGTGATACTTAACCTCACAGTGATAACCATTCGGTAGCTCAATCCATCTTCGTTATCTCATGATTAAGTCCTTCTGATCAAAGATGTGCTGCAAACCCTTGTGATCAGTAAAGATCGTGTAGCGTTTTCCATACAAGTAATGATGCCAAATCTTCAACGCGCAATCCACCGCACCTGGTTCAAGGTTGTGCGTGGTATAGTTCTCTCATGATCCTTCGATCGACATGACGCGCACGCGATGACTTTGTCTCGTTGCATCATCACGCAACCGAGACCTTGTCAAGAAGCGTCACAATAAACCACTAATCCCTTGATACTGCCAGGTAGAGGCAAGATGGGTACCGTCTAGGTTAGGGTTGTTAGCGGTTGAGCAATCTTTGAAAAGTTTTCTATGAATCGTCTAACATAGCCTACAATTCCCAGAAATTCTTAGTTGTGTCTTTGGGACTCCTTAGTTCTTGATTGCAGGGTCGACATGAATCCCGTTCTTATTCATCACGTGACCTAAGAATCTTGCCTCGTGAATCCAAGGTTCGCACTTCGACATTCTAGCACACAACTGTTCTTTCACCAAGAGTCCCAAGATTAATTGTAGATGTTGCTCATGACCTTCCTTGGTCTTTGAGCATATAAGGATGTAGTCAATAAACATAATCACGATCTTATCCAGGTATGCCTTACACACCTGAGTCATGAGGTCCATGAATACTGTCGGTGCATTTGTTAAGCCAAACGGCATGACAAGGAACTCGGAATGCTCAAAGTGAGTCCTAAAGGTTGTTTTAGGGATACTTTCTTCCCGTGTCCTCAACTAGTGACATCCTGTCCTTAAGTCCATCTTGGAATAGCAGCTGGGACCTTGTAGTTGGTCGACAAGTCATCAATTCTCGGTAAAGGGGTACCGATTCTTGATGGTTAGTTGTTTATTTCCCTGTAACCTATGCGTAATACTTTTTCCTCATGGATTCTTCTGAGTTCCTCTCAGATTAGACTGTGTACACGTATAAAAACTGTCGTCCTTCTTCCTAACGAATAACACTGGGGCTTCCCAAGGCGAGAAGCTCGGCCTGGTAGATTTCCTCTATCTAGCAGCTCTTGCAGTTGCGTCGGAGGCTCCTGTATCTCGGACGGAGCTAGTAGGTAAGGGGCCATCCGTCACTAGTGCCGCTCCTGGCACTAGGTTTATCCTAAACTCCTCTTGTCGCTGTGGAGGTAACCTAGGCAAGTCTTTGGGAAAGACTTCTGGGAATTCCTTCACAACGGGGATGTCTTCTGGCTTTGGCTTCTTGGTCTCTTTATCGACAATATGAGCAAGGAAAGCTATGCAGCCTATTCGGAGGCGCTTCCGTGTCTCTATGGCCATCGTGGGATGTTGCAAATCCACCGCCTTATGGGGCCTAGTGCCCTCGCATCGATTGCAAGAAGGTTGTGTACTATAAGTGTCTCATCATTCGCAAGAGGGATGCTAATGATTTTCCTTATGACAAACAACTTCAGCTCTATCCTTGGATAACCAATTCATGCTGACTTCAATGTCATGACTTCCCAAGTCAACAGGTAATAGAAAGTCCCCGCTCTCTAAGTTCCAAAATACAATCTTTAATCACCTCATCTGCTTTAACTAACCTTCTATTTGCCAACCCTAAAGAATATGGGGCGTCTATCCTACTTGAAACTAGGCCAAGTATGTTCTTAATTCCTAAGGATACAAGGTTAAAGTCGGCGCCCGCGTCAATCAAAATGAATGCTGTGACAACTCGAGTTTCCGACTTTCACTTTTGCATTTATTGCACGTTGACTGTCTAGTTAATTGCTTACACGAATTAGTTACCTTGTGATTGTGCACGTTGAATTATAAGTTGAGATGATTATTTTGAATTCTGTGTGTAAATGTGTAAAGTAATTGACTGCATGGATACTTGTAAACTGTTTAAGAATTTAGCAACTCGACGAAATACAATGTGTTTCGCCATAATCCATACGACGAAACAGAATGGGATTCGCCATACCTCATTCTGACGAAACAGAGTTGTTTCGTCATAAGCATGTCCGACGGAACAGGCTGTTTCGCCGGCCCATTGTTACGCGAAGCCCATTAAGGGCCCAGAACGCTGTTTCGTGTTTATTTACGGGAAACGAATTCAGTCTCACACGTTTTAACAATCTGAAACCCTAAAACTCTTTCCCAAGCGTGACGGCAGCTGTGTGTGTCTCCCCAAGTCCTTAGCGATCAACTCATTGTTTCTTTCATCTCGGTTAGTGCGTATTCGATAACTCGGTTTCATTGACGTTTTTGATTATTCATTATATGTTTGTGTTTATGCATGAGTTCTGGAATGAATATGAGTATATGAGTATGATGATTCTGGATTCGTAATGTATGATTAATCGGTTACAATTTCTGTGTATTCGAGATGTGGATTGTTTGTTAATGATGAACTAGATTGTATGATGTTTCAGAACTGTTGTGTTTGGTTGTTGCAAATATTGATTTAATGATTGAGTGATAACGATAATCATATAATATGATTCCGTACGATGGTTATTTTAATGATGATGATTATGATTATGATCGAAGTGAAGGATCATGTATGTGCTATGCATATTGTTAAATTGGGAATTGTAGACATGTGAATCTGATCAAGCCATGTGATTTATATATTGATTTGTCAGTACCTATTTCATGAATAATTGAAGTAAATTGTTAATTGACTAGTCTGCCATCACATGTGCATATGGGAGGGTGTGTATGTTGATAAGTATTGATAAGTAATGTATTATTATGGTCAATCATCAACAGGAAAAACAACTAATACTTGTCGGCCATTGTTGAGCCATTTTATTTATGAATAATCTCGTGATGATTGGGCATGTGGTTGATAGTGTATATTAGGGTTTCTCATTTACGTAACTGTGGTACGACGTAATAGGTTGTGACGAATCAAAACGATCGGCGAAACAGAGGTAACGACGAAACCAATGTGTTTCGTCGAGATCTCAGCGACGAATCAGAGTAGACGAGACGGGGTGTTTCGCCGAAGGGAGCCTCGACGAAACAGTGGGTGTTTCGTCGGATGGGTACTTTTGCACAGTAACTTATTTAATTGCTGTTAAGTGTTAACTAAACCAACTAACTGCTGTTAAATGTTAAACATGACTTGTGTGATTGTGAATACATACTACATGCTTATACGTGTACTTTGTGACTACAAACTGATTATGTATACGTGCGTACTCTAGGACGTGATTGATGTACTTTGAGCACATACTTAGCATACCGAGCAAACCAAGGTGAGTTCACACTCTTACCAAGGCATGGGATTCCCCAGGTGGGTTGGGAATGGGATTGATTGATTGCTTGTACACATTACTACTAGACTACTCACCACGGTCCTCGGATTGGGAAGGATGCCTGTGCCAAAAATCTATGTACTATCCTCGGATGGGAAGGATACTAGTGTTAACACATACAAAAATCCTAGGTACCAAATGTTCTCGGATGGGAAGAACACCAGCGCTAAACCTACGTACTCGATACGTACTATCCTCGGTTGGGCAGGATACTTGTTACTATCCTCGGTTGGGCAGGATACTTATTACTATCCTCGGATTGGGAAGGATACTTATGAATACAACTAGTCTAGTAAATATACATTATGGGAAGCCCCCACCATTAGAACGTAATAACGGCCCAGTAGAGCCACACGTTGCATACGAACTTACTATTACGCATTTACTCTCTGTGAACTCGCTCAACTAGTTGTTGATCCTCTGTTACATGCCTTGCAGGACCTTAGGTACTTATGGAGCTTGCACGGGAGGCGTAGTCGTTGTGGGCATGGATTTTGGATATTTGTTTAGACTTTATGACATTTCATATTTCATTATGATGGGTTTAATCATACGCTTCCGCTATACTGTAATAACATACTTATGTTTTGGAACACCTTTCATATGGATTGTTGGAATTAAATTGCAATTACTTTTACTTTATACATTGTTCTATATGATTGGTGGCTTGATCCTGGTCAGTCACGCTCCCAAGCGGTGATACTCCGCAGGTGGATTTTGGGGGTGTGACAAATGCATAGTGTTGGTTAATAGGGAACGTACCTGTGACCACATTTGGATCCTGGCGTTCTTCACGAGCTCTGATCGTGAAGACTCTCCCTCGCTTAGTTCTTCTTAGGGCAATCTTTCCTAAAGTCCCCCAAATCACCACATCTGAAACAACCTGAAACTCTACCATTGTCGTTTCCGTCTTGGTTGCAGTTATCTTTTCCTCCATGTTTGGGATATTTTGCCAAACAGGCATCCTTGCTGTGTCCTTCTTTTCCACACCTATCGCACCTAGGCCTCAGATAGCGACCTTCATGGTGAAACTTGCATTCCTTGCATCTCGGCTTGGTCCCCAAGTAAACCTTACCACCGGCCTTATTGGTGGCTCCATAAGCTCGCATACCATGAGGCGGGTCCACGTCCCTTCTTTTGTTTGCTTTAGAGCTTTCATAACTGACTTGGGTGCCTATCTTTAGGTTCGAAGACTTTCTTTTGTTATTGCCTGAAAACTCCACATGAGTTTCTTTCTTGTTTTCCTCGGATTCTGAAAACTTTCCCATACGAAGAGCTTCTTCAGTAAGTGCAACACTCAAATCGATAGCCTCTGTGATGGTTGGAGGCTTTGAGGCAGTGACCATGCTCAGGATTTGAGGTGCAAGTCCCCAAATGAATCGTTCAATCCTCTTGAATTCCGGATCGACTAAGTAGGGAACAACCCTAGACAAGTCGTGAAAGCGTTGGACGTACTCAGAAATTTTTGGCCCGTCCATTTTCAAATTCCAGAACTCAATCTCAAGCTTCTGGATTTCGGCCCTAGCGCAGTATTTCTTCCGCATCAATTCCTTGAGCTCGTCCCAGCTCAGTGCATAAGCAGTAGCTTCACCAAGGGTCTGAACCTGAAGGTTCCACAAGGAGAGTGCGCCTTCCAAAAACAACCCTGAAATGTAGGTAACTCTCTGCTCGGGCGAACATTTACTCATTCTCAGAACAGAGTCAGTCTTTTCTGCCCAACGAGCAAAAGCAACGGCACCTCCTGTGCCATCGAAATTCAATGGCTTGCAGTCCAGGAACTGTTTATAGGTGCAGCCAGTTGGAGGGTTATTTCCAGGAGTGCCACCACTGTGTTCAGAGCGGAGAGCTTCATGCTGTGCTATAGCTTGGGAAATGCGCTCATTGAGTTCGGCCTCGGTTCTTGGTAATGTATTGGTGTCTGTGTCACGTCTGGGCGGCATTTTCTTCTGGTAAAAGGTATGGGGTAGGTTAGACAACATCCAATAATCGTCTATGAGGTATATATTACCATAAGCAAACATGTAATCACCTAACATCACATGCTTATAAATTCAACAATGTATAAGTAAGAAAACAACCACTAAACTTTCATATATGCTTGACAACTTGACTTATTGTTCGTAACGGGGAAAACAAAATGAACTCGAGGTTACATCACCTCGGTCATACAAGTTTCATAATATGAAAGTAGTAGTTATTTTCCTTCTACATTGGTTTTTCTTAGGTCTTTAGCTTCACAAGGATGGGTATACTTCCCAAGAGAGGGGGGTTGTACATATAAGGGTGATGGAAAGTGTTAAATTACTGAATCTTTTCCGAGTGTTAGCCATCTTCACTTGCTTAGATATCGGTTCCCAAACGACTCGTATACGGGTAGAAGTGTTAGACAGGAGGTAGGCAAAGACATATTTCCTACTTTGTAGAGTGCTATAGCAATTATCTAAGTATTGTTCTATTAGATAAAGGTGTGAACACTTGGAAATTTTTGGATGGGTGGTGATCATTAGCTTGACCCGCAGAGTCCACCAGGATTTCCATGCACTACAAGTCGTTATTACGTGGGCCCCCGTAATAATAAATTGTCTTGCATGGTCACCCCAATTTTCCCTCGTTCAAAGCAGATGATCAACCACAGAGGGGACACTACTATCCTTATACCTCTGACATGGAAAGGACCATTGTGGTGGTCCACGCGCTAACATCTGTTATCGTTACACGCGAATAGGCACGATGATTAGACGTAATAGGAATAAGGAGTGTTCCTAGCAGTTGGAGGGGCACCTTCTAGATGAGTACTTCATCTTTCTTATCTGGACAAGAGCGTCTTTAATCTTGTTTCGCAGAAGCCACAAGGACCTCATCCCACTGATGAGGGTGTTGTCCAAGGTCGCCTCCTCCGCCTCGCTGTCACTACCATAGTCAGGCACCCTCGCATTCGAGAGGGAAGAGCAGCCATCTTCTACGGAAACCAACTCAGGATCTCGTTTGGTAATCACTCCGGCCATGAGCTTCGCAATAAACGCGAGGTCGGTAGTCTCATCGTGTGAGTCAAGAATAATAACAGGATTCGGAGTCGAAGGTATCTCGTTCACGTCAATAATTATTTCGGACACTTATACGCATATATAGTAATGAATAAGTATATTACTTAGTATACACAGGCAAATAAATGCATCATGTCACATATAACTCTCCTTTGTCCTTTCGGGGGGGGGGGGGGTCATTTTGTCTTTGGCAAGTCTATCTCACGTAGACTATGCCTTAATTGGCATTTAATTTGGGGTATTCTCCTCCCTACTAATGTCCTTGCCTTGTCTTTTCTTTGAAAAATGTTTGACTCATAGATCTTGGCGCTTACGTAAATGCAATGAAAAACCTTTTTGTAAAAATGTTTTCGTGAGAGAGTCTTAGTGATTGTAGTCTAGACTCAAGAAGGAATCCCAGTTCACTACAATCGAAGTTCTGATACCAAATTGTCACACCCTGACTTTTGCAGAAGCGTATCATGTGTGACTTGTTCAATATCATTATGTTCAATTATAATAGACAGCTATATGACTAAAACGATGTTCATCCATTCATAAAGTATAAAATATTACAAACACCAGTCATTTAAGTTTCAAACAACACAACCTCTGAATTCAGTTACAAACCAACAAAAGTGGATGACATCTAAACTTGTTATTCATATCCCGAAACAACACCAGCACCCAAGATCCAACTTGTTTCCTAAAATACATGTAATTTTGAAAACATCAACAAAAGTTGAGCGAGTTCATGCGTTTTGTATGAGTACTGATAAACTTGTAAACATTTGAGAGACTCCTTTGAAAACATGTATGAAAAGCGTCTATGAACAGATCAAATTAATGTTTTGCAAGGACATTAATGTATGTGAAGACATAGGGAGCACTCAATATGAGTAGGCTTTTATCCTTGTCGAATCTCCTCGACTGTGTCGAATTCCCCTCGACTGTGTCAAATACACCTTGACTGTGTCAATTTCCCTTGACCGTATCAAATCACCTTGACTGTGTCAAATCACCCTTGACCGTTGTCGAATCACCTCGATTGGGACACTAAAGCACTCTAAGTGGTCACAAAAGGACCATGAGTGGGGCTCGGCCGTACCCGTTAGATCTAACCTTTGTCCATAATTCTTATGAGAGTTATTGGCATTTCAAATTCAATCTATGCTCACATGATCTAATAGTTCATTTCATAACCAAATCATACCATTTGAACTATCGTAACATGTATTCCACCCACGAGAGTTATAAATCCGAAAACAGTAAGAGAAAAGGGGGACATGAACTCACAAGTTTGCGTCCTGCTATCTCGTATGCTCAAAGGTCCTTCTATGAGTCGTACAACTACCTACACACGTGCCATGTTTTATTAGACGTTTAGGTCGTGTAACGACTCTTTGTATTTGTTGTTATGTCTTAGCATCCTTGAGTTACGTTTTTGAAGTACTTGTATTATCCCAAAGTATATAATTATTTTGTTAAAATAATAATATTTTAACTTAAATTATATGTACTGATCATTTGGAATATTTGTTAAAACAATATATTCTAACTTGGTATATCATGCAGTTATACATATGTGTTCTCCCAATGATGTGTATAATCATACTTGTGTATATTAGACTTGTGTATTTGCCAAGTAGTGGTGGCGTATTCCGGTGTATATTTACACGTACGAGGATACGTATTCTTATTGTGTTTATTAAGTATTATTATACTTAATTTTTGTATTTACTTTTCCGGAATAATATTTCTAATAAAAATATATATTCTCAAAATATATATTTTAAGAAACTTACATAGAAAAATTATTTATAATTTTTCCTTTGGCAAAAATAATTGTATTTTCGTTTAACCCTCAAAAATAATATATTTTCAAGTTTAACTTAGAATATATATATATATATATATATATATATATATATATATATATATATATAAATCTATTTTTCACCCAAAAACAATGTATTCTATGTTTATTTAAGAAAATATATATTTTCTCCCAAAAATAATATATCTTCTAATAATTTCAAGAAAACATATATATTTTTCTTTACCCAAAAATAATATATTTTCTTCTTGTCAAAAACATGATTTATTTCATAATTCTTTTAAAAATCATATTTTGTTCCATTGGTTTCCAAAATACCGTTTGCCAAAATATACTTACGAATCTAATTCCAGAATATTTATTGTAAGTTATATTCCTTGTTCGGTTTCTCTAATATTTTGGATATAATTTGTATATTTATTTCTTGGAATTTTTGGTAATATTTAGTATTGTATTTCTTGGTATTTTGGTGAGTTATATTATTTCAAGCCCTAAAATAATATCACTAATACACATAATATACAAATGATCACACACATGGTGACATCTAAATATATATTCTCCTAAATACATATTTAGTCACTTTTATTATAAAAAACCGACCTCCAATATTTTGTAATTTTTGTAACAAAAATTATGGCAAACTTTATATGAAAAATCATGGTTAAAATATTCTTGTAAATATTTGTTTAAAAATATTTTCCTAAGCGTTTAATTTCTAGAAAATTTTTGTCATAGTTTCCCCTTAAAAATGGAGGTTTCCATGCTTTCAAATCATATCATTTTCTTTTATAAATCATCATAATCAACAATAATTCAAACAATACGTACCAAGTGCCATAAATCAAGCATTAATCACTACTTCATGAACTTGAAAATTTATAAAAATTTGTAGTAACTTACTAGTGTATTTAGTAAGCTTAGTTACCCTTTAAAGTGTGGTTATTTATTTAAAAATGTCATTCTTGAATAATTTAGATCTTCACAACTTGTAAAGTGATTTTCTAAAAATATTTCTTCTTGAATTTTTCTTGTTAAATATATATTTCTACACTTGATTAACCACTAAAAATGTGGTTGGTTTCTTTAAGAACCAAGTTTATCTAAATCTTGTATTTTATTCTTGGTTTCTTGAAAAATATTTCTTGAAATCACATACTTAAAAGGTTCTCATTACACTTTGATCATCTTTATTCAAGAAAACAATTTATACTTCAAGTTCATGCTTTAACATAAGGATGATCTCTTGATCTTTAACATAACCATCCTCTCATCTTGCTAGATTATGTCTTTAATCACTATCTAGCATGTAACGCCCTGCGTTTTCATACTTCCTACATTTAGAAACCTTGCTTGAAATTCTATTTTTGGAAAACTGCATTCTCGTAATCATCCTTTCTTCTTAATCAAATGTAAACTCGAGGCTTGAATCATAAATGAAACGTCAATTTTTCTTAAATACATGTTATACATACTTCATGCATAATTATACATGTGACTATGAAACAATTTGATACATATTCGTGGTACTTGCAAGCGTACGAAAAATTTACAAATACGTGACATTCATGCCTCAAACGATGCTTACATACGAATCTTATACCTAATCTTATGTATTTAGAGACTTGCGTTACCTTTAGTACATGTTTAGCATGCTTAAATAACCTAAAATTGGCATAAAACACGTAATAGATATCATTGGGACAAGTTGCAAAGCAATAAACAAAAAATAAAAATTTATGGTCTTCTGCCAAAGGCTTACGGACCGTAAGCCTTACTCCTTACGGTCCGTAAGGATGTCTGGCGGGCAGCAGGTTCAAATAGCTCGCGCTAATGCACGAATTCCCAAGTTTTCTCCTCCTCCAATCAGCTCTAAACCTCCATTAAACACCTCCAATCAACCCTAACTCCTCCCCTATAAGTACCATGCCTTCTCCAAGCCTTTTTCCACTTTCACAACTCTCTAATCTCTCCTAAATCACTCTCAAAACTCTTGCAAATCAGAAATTCGGGCAGATTCATACACCTTTACAAAAGTGAGCATAACTTGCTCAAAACTCAACCAAATCACTTGATTCTTCTTCCTACTTGCTTGGATAATCTTTGGGCTTGATTCCTTGATCTCTCCTTGGAGAAATCAGACCTGGAATTGCCCTAAAAATGTCCATAAACTTTCTGTTTTGTTTTAAAACTTTCTAAACTCTTGTATACTTCACACAAACTTGTGTTCTTATGCTTCTAGTCTATTGTATGATTAGTAAAGCCAAACCAAGGTTGTTTTACACTTAATATGAGTGTCTAAACACTCTAAACTTTCTGTTTTAATCGATTTCTTAACTCACAAGTGGTGCCAAGTCTTGAACTTGAAGATGGTGTGACTACTTGGCTAGCCTAGGCTAACCTACATAAACTAGTCCACACATCACTTGATGTTTTGCTTAGTTAAATTGTATTATTTCTTGTACATATCTATGAGGTTCCTAAATGGAAGGTTCGCCTCCCTACCTCCTACATGACATATATGTTAACATATCATTCGAGGTACCGAAGTGGAGGGTTTCACCTCCCACCTTCTACTTGACTTATGACACCAAGAGGTACCAAAGTGGAAGGTTCAACCTCCCGCCTCCTACATGACAATATATATATTATTATGTACATAATACGACTATAATAATCCTTAAAACCAAACCCTTGATAGTGATTATGTAATCCTCTACCAAGTTAATAAGTTTATCACTATGTGTATAGTTCCTTGTCACGATTCTAATAGGTCTTGAACCTATGAAATCACATACAATCCTTAAGGATTACCATAGTGTCAAAGACAAGTGCTAATACCATAGGGATTATTTTCATAATACTTACTTTGTTATTCTTTGAATCTTAATCCCGAATTTCGACCCTAACCATGCCTTGAACTTTAACCCTTATACATTCGGACTCTAAATCTCTACTCGTCAACAATTGGATAATCGGAAAGCATATGCAATTTGTGAGTATACTCGTATTCCCCTCTTTTACTTTTACCACTTTTGGGGTGTAACATGTTACTTATCAAAAACTTACACATGAACATTTTGCTTAAACACATGAACATTCCTATAACATGCTTGTATACGTGATTGCTTGATACTTTGAACTTGGGTGACTCTTATGTGTTGAACTTATCATTAACTTTGTACGAGCCTAACCGTGACATATGTAGCGCTATAGGATTAACGACCCGCCCGTAAACTTGTGGTTATGTCATGAGCATCTTCCGTCTCATTATTGGTTTGATATGTTTGACACATGCCAAATTTATCGTTTATCTTGAATCACATGCTTGATATGAGGAATTGTTTAAAACTTATCTTTTGATACGTATGTACCAAACTTGTATACTCGCCTTTGCTTTTGCATTGACCTTTATTTTAAACATGTTATAGGTTGAGGATGATGATGCTATGAAATGAAGTAGCGTTGATGCCTAGATACACATATAGACGTTTAGGTTTAATCGTTGTATCAATTTGATTTTGTTGTATTGTATTTCCCTTGAACTTGATGTTATTTGATTTCCTTGTAATGTTGACAAATGAATTATGAAATGAAACCGGTTTATTAAATATTGTCACAAATAGCGTTATGATGTCTCTTGCAATCTTCACACTTCGTCTCATCCCGATGTTTCCGCCATTGGTTAGGGTGTGACAGATTGGTATCAGAGCCATAACTATAGGGAATTAGGAAAAGTAGGAATGCTTTTGCCTAGTCTATAGTTTTAGAGCCTTATTCGTATGTTTTGCTTGAACTACTACATGATACTTTATTTGTTTCTTATTTATGCTCTTTTAAACATGTATATCACTCGTGGGTAATATTCAAAATGTTATTCTTATGCATTAATGCTTGTCTTACTATGTGTTTATACTTGCTTCGTTGTTCGATTCTTTACGTATTATTCTTGACCTATTTCTCTATGTGTTAATACTTGATTTATCATTTCATTATTTATGTACCATTCTTGGTATGCCTTCTTACGTGTTTATACTTGTTTGCGTATTCCTTGGGCATACACTTCCCTCATGCATTTTACTCGATATTTCTAAATCCGAAAACACTCACAATACACAAACGAGACGACTTCACCAAAATAGGCGTGAAACCCACAACTTGGTGAATAACTCTCAATCCTTCTACTTTTCTTTTTACACGAAATTCACCATCAAGTTAGGAGTGAAATCCTCACCTTGATGGAGAAATTCGAATTTCAAATTCTAGTGGACCCTCGTCAAAGTGTCAAAATTAACTTTTGACCCGACGAGTACCAACCACACTTAGGATACTAAATCGCCAAGTTAGGGGTGAAACTCGCACCTTGTCGACTAGTTCCACTCTTTGATTTTCATTAATCCCGCCAAGTCTCGGAATTTCAATTGAATTGGGGACATGTAGTAACCGGAAGGGTGAATACCGTTAACCGACTTGTCGGCGAGAGTATTTCACCTATTAGGCCAAAGCATGCTCCTCAAATTCGAAAGACTTTTCGACCGCTTTGGTTAGTCAACGTTCCATTTTGGAACCATTCAAGTTTCTTTTTATCAACTTACGCTTTATTATTTTCGATCTTAAATGATGAAACTTTCTCTCGTCAATTTTGAACCTTTTTTTGAGATTTCGTTTTTGCGCATACATCGTACTACTACTTTCATACGATTGTACATTATTAGCATGCATAATTTCACGTAAATTTTATTTACACTTTTGCAACGACGAGTGGAGACATATCATCGAGATAGGAGTGATTTCCTTACTTTGACGATTAACTCCACCTCTTTTTCCATCTTACAACGACCTCACCAACGGATTAGGGGTGATTCTCTTACCTAGGTGATCGTTACCAATGCTTTCTTTTAATAGACTATGTTATGTAAATACGATCATGTGTATATTTAGAACATTTATCATTCGTCAAATCTCTAATTATTTCAAAATGCATTGTTTATATAAGCGAACTTCCTATCCTACAATCTATTTTCATATAGCTCGCACACAAAATTCTTAACTTATGCTCTAACCGCTTATTCCTCGAATTTTTTTTAAATTTCATGAAATGCTACTTATCAGCCTAGTTGGTCTAATAAATTCATTGCCCATGAAGTTGTATTCAACATGACTATTGAAACAAGCTCATCACATATCATTAAACTAGAGATTTTCTATTTTAAATTGAGAATCAAACCAACTTTTGGGCACACACCTATGAAATATTACCAAAATTTTCCAACCATTTACTAAAACTTCTTTCAAAAATCAATAAAACCTCTTATTAAAAGATGCTTTTCAACAAACACTAAGTCCATATAACAAATTCCTTTTTCTAAGGATCAAAATTTTTCACCAGAATCTGTAAACTTCGAAGTTCTAATACAAATTATTTAAAACAATGCAAACTATTTAATCTCTAGAACTTTTCAAAACCTCGCTCGATGCGACAATTAATTTCAAAACACGTGGGCAAGGAAACTTCATAAGAAATAACAAATTTTCAACTTATGTAAATTCTTTTAAAACCGTAGTAGCATTTCCATTCTTTTACAAAGTACGTTTCACGTAACCAATAGCTGTTTTATACTCTCCTTACATTCACAAACTAGAGTCTACATTCCATGACAACTCAATCTATTTAACTTCACGTTTTGCTCAAACAACTATGTATGCATATCATGTTGCACGTTCTAGTTAATATCTCACAACAATCTCGCGCGCGTCACTTGCTCTCGTTTTCCTTCATACTTAAAACTTTTAATCTTTTACGCGCGTAAACTCGTGTATTTCGACTTATACTATAAACAAAATCATTATTTCCTACATCCATAATTATACATTTTATGTCTTCACTTATGCTCACAATAACACATTTATGTTATACTAATGATTCAAGATTCATACGTTTTACGTTCATGCATACCCTCACAATTATACCTTTATGTTATACTTACATCCATGTTTATGCTACATTCGTACTCGCATTCATGCTCATACATTTTATGTTTTCAAATACACTTACAACCTTGTTTACCCTTATAATCATACACATATATTTTATTCCTACTTAAACCTTCATGTTTTACACCTATATTCATGTTCATATCTATGCTTATACACCTTATGTTCATACTTATGTTCATGCTTATAATCATATTCATACTTATATTCATACGTTTCATGTTTTACTTATACTCATACGTTTCATGCTTATCCATATATGCCTACGCTTCATGCTTATACATATACTCACACTACGTTTATGTTGATACTCATACTTACGTGCATATTCATACTTAAACTTATACTTATGCTTGTGCTTTCATTCATACACGTGATTCATACATTCGTACCTATACGTGAGCGTAATCCGAGGGATTCGCTTACGTGGGTCCCATACTTAAGCATGGACTTGCTTACATACTTTATTCTTATACGCACACGTTCTTATTTTTAGTGTACCAACCCAAATTCATACACAACTAGTACAAGCTATGCGGATCATGCGAAAATCAATATAATCACGGGTGCACACGGGATTATAGTGATAGGCGTATGAGAACCATAGAGTGTACTACTGTGTATGGTAAGACACGGGACGTAACATGGCACCGAATACGGAACGGACGTAATATGGTAAAAACATGGTGGATACGCCGTTGGTACTTCCTATATATAAGTGTTTTCACCACGTTACCAAACTTTCGTAAAACGTGTCACGAGAAATTCAGTGTTTTACAGACCTATTTTGACCTAATACAACTTTAGACAACTCACAAACGCATTATATCTGATTATCCACGACGAGACTTCATCCTTAACACGCTACATTCATCTATCCAACACTTATGCTATTCTTATACTTGCACTCTTTAAGAGTCATTCGTTCATTCTATACTCGTATTATACCCCTATATCCTTTCTTTCATACGAACCTCATTCACAATCAAGCTTGTTTAAACATTCGAATCCTAACTTATCTTATTACCTTTAGAACCGTTTTTCTATTCTTTATTCTTGTGTAAACGCATTTAGTAGGTTGTTAATACTTTATCTTACCAAACCTCCTCGCTCCACTCGAGAAGCAATTTCTATGAATATGTGGTCTTATACTATCTTTAAAACTTCCTACGCAATCTATTCTATTGATTTCAAACCATTATATAAAGACCTCCTTCGTAAATACAATACATTTGTAAAACAACTCAAAATTTAGCTATTCAAAATCATTTTTCGTACGCACGCTCACCCATGCTTATGCCCCAAAACCATTTTAGCCAGACAATTCATTTTACAAACTTATTTTTATTCTCCCAAAATTTCGTACTTTTCAAAACGTTTCAAAATTTCAAGTCTCAAACTTTTACCAAAACTCTTCCAAGTCTTCCTCGTAAATAAATTTCGGGACGAAATTTCCTAAAGGAGGGGAGACTGTAACGCCCTGCGTTTTCATACTTCCTACATTTAGAAACCTTGCTTGAAATTCTATTTTTGGAAAACTGCATTCTCGTAATCATCCTTTCTTCTTAATCAAATGTAAACTCGAGGCTTGAATCATAAATGAAACGTCAATTTTTCTTAAATACATGTTATACATACTTCATGCATAATTATACATGTGACTATGAAACAATTTGATACATATTCGTGGTACTTGCAAGCATACGACAAATTTACAAATACATGACATTCATGCCTCAAACGATGCTTACATACGAATCTTGTACCTAATCTTATGTATTTCGAGACTTGCGTTACCTTTAGTACATGTTTAGCATGCTTAAATAACCTAAAATTGGCATAAAACACGTAATAGATATCATTGGGACAAGTTGCAAAGCAATAAACAAAAAATAAAAATTTATGGTCTTCTGCCAAAGGCTTACGGACCGTAAGCCTTACTCCTTACGGTCCGTAAGGATGTCTGGCGGGCAGCAGGTTCAAACAGCTCGCGCTAATGCATGAAATCCCAAGTTTTCTCCTCCTCCAATCAGCTCTAAACCTCCATTAAACACCTCCAATCAACCTTAACTCCTCCCCTATAAGTACCATGCCTTCTCCAAGCCTTTTTCCACTTTCACAACTCTCTAATCTCTCCTAAATCACTCTCAAAACTCTTGCAAATCAGAAATTCGGGCAGATTCATACACCTTTACAAAAGTGAGCATAACTTGCTCAAAACTCAACCAAATCACTCGATTCTTCTTCCTACTTGCTTGGATAATCTTTGGGCTTGATTCCTTGATCTCTCCTTGGAGAAATCAGAACTGGAATTGCCCTAAAAATGTCCATAAACTTTCTGTTTTGTTTTAAAACTTTCTAAACTCTTGTATACTTCACACAAACTTGTGTTCTTATGCTTCTAGTCTATTGTATGATTAGTAAAGCCAAACCAAGGTTGTTTTACACTTAATATGAGTGTCTAAACATTTTAAACTTTCTGTTTTAATCGAGTTCTTAACTCACAAGTGGTGCCAAGTCTTGAACTTGAAGATGGTGTGACTACTTGGCTAGCCTAGGCTAACCTACATAAACAAGTCCACACATCACTTGATGTTTTGCTTAGTTAAATTGTATTATTTCTTGTACATATCTATGAGGTTCCTAAATGGAAGGTTCGCCTCCCTACCTCCTACATGACCTATATGTTAACATATCATTCGAGGTACCGAAGTGGAGGGTTTCACATCCCACCTCCTACTTGACTTATGACACCAAGAGGTACCAAAGTGGAAGGTTCAACCTCCCGCCTCCTACATGACAATATATATATTATTATGTACATAATACGACTATAATAATCCTTAAAACCAAACCCTTGATAGTGATTATGTAATCCTCTACCAAGTTAATAAGTTTATCACTATGTGTATAGTTCCTTGTCACGATTCTAATAGGTCTTGAACCTATGAAATCACATACAATCCTTAAGGATTACCATAGTGTCAAAGACAAGTGCTAATACCATAGGGATTATTTTCATAATACTTACTTTGTTATTCTTTGAATCTTAATCCCGAATTTTGACCCTAACCATGCCTTGAACTTTAACCCTTATACATTCGGACTCTAAATCTCTACTCGTCAACAATTGGATAATCGGAAAGCATATGCAATTTGTGAGTATACTCGTATTCCCCTCTTTTACTTTTACCACTTTTGGGGTGTAACATGTTACTTATCAAAAACTTACACATGAACATTTTGCTTAAACACATGAACATTCCTATAACATGCTTGTATACGTGATTGCTTGATACTTTGAACTTGGGTGACTCTTATGTGTTGAACTTATCATTAACTTCGTACGAGCCTAACCGTGACATATGTAGCGCTATAGGATTGACGACCCGCCCGTAAACTTGTGGTTATGTCATGAGCATCTTCCGTCTCATTATTGGTTTGATATGTTTGACACATGCCAAATTTATCGTTTATCTTGAATCACATGCTTGATATGAGGAATTGTTTAAAACTTATCTTTTGATACGTATGTACCAAACTTGTATACTCGCCTTTGCTTTTGCATTGACCTTTATTTTAAACATGTTACAGGTTGAGGATGATGATGCTATGAAATGAAGTAGCGTTGATGCCTAGATACACATATAGACGTTTAGGTTTAATCGTTGTATCAATTTGATTTTGTTGTATTGTATTTCCCTTGAACTTGATGTTATTTGATTTCCTTGTAATGTTGACAAATGAATTATGAAATGAAATCGGTTTATTAAATATTGTCACAAATAGCGTTATGATGTCTCTAGCAATCTTCACACTTCGTCTCATCCCGATGTTTCCGCCATTGGTTGGGGTGTGACATAGCAAGATCATATGATGTTTAACATCATCAACATAAACAATCAATAATCAAGTAGCATAACAACACATAAACAACATGCATACTTATGATTTTTAGTCTTATGTTTAAGATTTATGTTCTTGATTCATAGTGTTCTTCATGTTTAATATTTTACATGACCTTTTAACCAACATAATAAGAAGTAAAAAGAGATCATGAGAGTCTTACTACTAGCACAAGGCTAGGGAAGAACAAGAAGCAAGATGATGAAGAAAATAGGTGGTTAATAGCTCCTAGTGAAGGTCCTTCAAGTTTCAATGCTTCCACCCTTCTTAAATGTGCTTGATACACCTTAATGTATGCTTAGATTACTTGAGAATGGATTGAAAATGGAAGGTTGTGCGGGTGATGTTGAGGCCATGAGCATGTAGAGGAGGAGAAGAAGAAGAAGAAGATATGTTGTGAAATGGTGAAATGCTTATGGTTAATGTCCTAGTGGTTTTTATGTAATTCATCAACATTAGGATAGCATAAGGCATCTTGTGCTTAGCATATTCTCAACATATCAATTAAAATATATCAAAGAAATCTAAGGTGGGACCCATGTCCCCTAACCGGTTATGAAGGGGGGGTAAAGTGTAACATTTCAATTGTAAGTTACATGATTTAGTTAGGATTTAATGGTGCTAGTTAGGTATTTTATATATTTAGTGTTTATGAGATGTAATATGATGTTCGGTGACCATAACTAGCTTCGTAACACTAAAACAATGCTTCTAGTGAAAATTTGGTATTTCGGGTAGTGTCCGGTTGTTCGTTTCGTTACGGTTTGTTAAGGTGCTGAATTACGCAGTTTAGTGTGCTTTATGTTACCTTTTATGACAGTTTTGATTTCCGATACTTAGGAAAGTATTCTGGGCCATTAAACCATAATTCTGCATTATATTTAGATGTTAAAAAGCTGAATTTTGCTGAATTGTGCTGTTTCTGCAGATTTCTGCAGTTTTAGTGTGTTTCTGGCACTTTCCGGTACCTATATTATCACTAGGAAGGCAGTTTTGTCATCCCTACTTTCCTACACACTATTCTAGTGTAACACTTGGTTCCGGGGCTCATTCTGTGTCTTAATATCATGTCTGCCTGAGTACTGAACTCCCGTCAGTACCTCTAGTTTGTCTGATAACTGTGCTAACTTTGTTCTGTGCATTAAGTGAACCACACTATGTTGCATGTAATAAAGATAAACAATCTTGCTACATGAAATGCCTTTGTATGTATATGACAGAAATCAGAAATTCATTCGTCTAGTTAATTCATTCATGCACAGTCATTAAAGCACATATTACTGTTTATTATTGTACGGAACACATGGAGAAATGCAAGTTGTCACATAAACCTCATTTCTGCATTATATTTTGATGTTAAAAAGCTGAAATTTTGCTGTTTTCTGCAGAATTCTGCAGTTAGAGTGTGTTTCGGACACTTTTTGATGCTTAAATCGTCAATCGGAAGGCAGTTTTATAACCCTTACTTTCCTACATAGTATTCTAGTGTAAACTTTGGTTACGGGACTCATTCAGTGTTTTAACAACATGTCTGTCTGAGTACTGAACTCCTGTTAGTACTTTTAGTTTATCTGCTTATTGTGCTAGTCTCGTCTTGTGCACTAATTGAACTATTCCGGGTTGCATTTAATAATGATAAGCAACATGCAACATGTAATGTATTTGTATGTCTTTGAAAGTAAACAGGAAATCATTCATATCATCAGTTCAATCATGCACAGTCATAAAGTACAAAGTACTGTTCACATTGTACGGAAATTACATGAAAAAGTGCCAGAGGTCACATAATCCTCGCTGATCGCTTTGCATTTTCCATTTTACAATTTCCTTTTGTTTGTTTACCGCATCCTTAATTTGTGTTGAAAAACACGAAAGAAAGTTAACTCATATTGTTCTTTTTTATTGAACGACAACTCATATTATTTAACAACCAAAGAAATTAAACAAATAAGAACCCTTATTACCTATGGTAATATCATCATCTTTTAATAAATCGTCTATATCATCCATAAATGGTTTTCTCGATTTTCTCACCCAATCTTAAGTGCAAACTAAAGCTTCCGACAGTGTTAATTGATAACCTTGTTCTATACGCGTCTAGTACACGACCACCCCGTACTAATTGTTGACTCCGATGCGACTGTGGAAATTTGAATTGCCAAAATATCAAACAAAGATACAAACTTAATAAACATAAATAATGTAATAAAGTTTGAAACTATTGAAATCCTTTTATCTCAAGCTATCCGAGATACAATTGAGAGTCTACTAGCTTTTTGTTTCCAGCCGGTAAGTATGTTAAACCGCTTAGTCTAGTCAACTCTTGTCTCATATAGGCACCTCTTTAGCTTTGTTTCTATTGCAACCGAGTTACTTTCTTCCACATTTAGAAACTCCGTAAAAAAATATCCCCACCATCACATTCCACAACATCTTCGTTACGTGCTTCTTGAGACACCGAGTTATTAACAACCATATCAAACCTATCTTTGTATATTTTAAACTACCCATGCAATGTATTCTCAATCTCTAACACCATGTATGACACCTTCTTTTCAATAGCTTATTTTGA
>JARYGA010007054.1:0-48089 GCA_030545235.1 Helianthus tuberosus
TGTACTGACTTTTGATCACATAAAATACTGGCATGATTGTCTACCAACCAATCCATTCCTAATACAACATCGAATCCAGCTAGATTCATTGGGTAAAGGTTAGCAAAGAAATGATGGTTTAGGATTGCTATTCTTGCTCCCTACAAGATTTTTCTTATCTTAATGGACTCTCTGTTTGCTATTTCTACCAGACAATCTTGTTGAAGTTTGGCTAAGGGTTGGTCAAGAAGTTTGTAGAAAGAAGTATTGATAAAACTTTGGTTTGCACCAGAGTTAAACAATACTTTGGCAAATATGTTATTAACTAAGAATGTACTGGCAATCACATCTGGAATCATCTTGGCTTCCTCAGTTGTCAGAACAAACACTCTGGCATTTTTCTTAGTGCTTCAGTTGTCTTAGCCTTGTTGGTTGTGGCTGGAGCTAGTTTCGGAGAGTTCGGTTTGATGTGTCTAGTTTCTCCACAATTGAAGCATATCATATTACTAGGTTTCTTCCTACAGTCTTCTTCCTTGTGTCCAAATATTTTGCAAAAGTTGTAGTATATGGAGCATCTTACAGAATGCTTTCTTTTGCAATACCTACAATAGGGTGCAGTAGAACCTGTTCCTTTTCCATGGTAGGAATTACAAGAACGAAATTCCTGGGTAAGCTTTTGAGCTAAGTTCTTCCTCTGGTTTTCCTCTTGTGTACGCACCAGTTCATCAGTCAAGGTATTGGCTAGTTCTACTGCTTCTTCTATGGTTTGCGGTCTAGCTGCGTTGACTACATTTCTAATCTCACTAATTAATCTCCAAATATAACGGGAGATTAACACTGGTTCAGGTGAGGCTAAGGTTGGCACTATCCTAGCATATTCGAAGAATATGGTAGTGTAACCTTTGTAGTCTATTCCAGTCATTCTAAGATTTAGGAACTTATTGGCGATTTGTTCCTTTTCATTAGGAGGACAAAATTTTATTTCAACCTATTCCTTAAAGTTGATCCATTCTATTTTATAAACTCTGTCACTTCCCCTATACTGGAGAATAGTATTCCACCATTCTAGGGCTGCATTTTTGAAAAGATTATAAGCAAACATAATCTTATCTCCGTCTGCGCATTTACTTATTTTAGGACTGCTTCTGTCATTTATATCCAACGTAAGGCTGTAATGGCTCCTTCATTGCCTGAGAATTCTATCGGTTTGCAGGCCAAGAATTCTTTATAAGAACAACCGTAAAAAGCAGTTCTTCTTCTTTTAGGAAATGGAGCTTGGATAATAGGTCCATTATCGTTCACACTGTGACGTGGTTCAGTGTGTTGACGCTTACTTCTATTTGCAGATTTATTATTTTCTGCTTCTTTCACAGTCTTGATAATATAGGGCATAACATCTATAATTCCTTGTGCTACTATGTGTTGGATGGCACTGTTATCTATTTGGTTTCCATTATTCTCATTATTCCTGGTTTTCCCGATTTACTTCGTTGTCCATCTGAATAGTGAATTTTTATCAAGTATCAATTATCACATAATAAATTTAGTACAAATATTTATACATAGTCACACAACAGTTTGATCAAAAACGTCGTACATTGCGACTTTTACTCTTTTCTATATATATGCGTCAATTACAAACTATAACTAGAAATCAAATATATATGCATCTGTATCTAATTTAGTCTATCTATAGATTTTTTTATCAAAATACAAAATTACACATATATCTAGGCATTTTCTAGGTATCATGTATCCAATCATGTATATCACGCTCAACATGCTTCCACATAAGCTTTTCTCCTATATGCAAAATCCTATCTCCTTCCTCTACTAATTTGTCACCCAATGAGCGAAGTTCCTCCAAATTTTCCTGGCTCATAGGTGGCATGGGTGCTGGTACAGGATCAGGATGTTGAGGGATAGGTTGTCCATAAGGGTACGGATTTCTTATTACACTCTGCATCCACAATTCGCTACTTCAAAAGTGATCTAAAGGGTTAAGGTCAGTGTACTAAGCTATGGGGTTCGGTGGGGGAATTCTGGGAATTTCATAGGGATCTACATCTGGGATTGGAAACTGGTCTTCCTGGCCGGGTTTAAGCATTTGTTGGTCTGGGAATAAAGGTAACAATGGCGGTTCAGCTATTTGGTTTTCGCTAGCGTCTACTGCTGTAGTGGCTAGCATATGGAAATCGGCCAAGTGTCAATCTAGCTCCTCTTCCCAAGGTGGCCTAATGACTATCTCCTGAGTCTGTGCATTCACTTCCCTATTAGCTCTGACCATCACTCTCTGTTGTTGTAATTTCTTCATTCTCTTTCTACTCTCATGTGCTCCTCTATTAAACCAACCTCTCTTTTTAGTAGTAAAAGGTTCCTCAAATTGTGCCTTAAATATAAATATCCCTTCCTCAATATCGGCTGAGTATCCTGAAGGATTAGGTTGAGATGATGTTCCCTCATCGTTTGGTGAACTATCTAAATGACGATAAGAGTCCGAAGTTCCTTGCTCACTCATACTGTAAACTAACAAATAGTCAAATAACACAAAACAATATTTGCACATAAGTTATTTCCTAACACGGAATTTAAAATTAAGTGTCAGCAGAACACATCTTTAGCTTAAACCATTGGCTGTAGCTCTTATACCATCCTCTGTCGCAGCCCCCGACCCCTACCCCGGGAGCGGGTGCCGCGAGCTCTCAGATCGGTGGTATCGGTGTTCATTAATTCGGCAGCGGAATACATCAGGACCGTAGTTAGGAAATATTTTTATCAGAGTAAAACACCAAACTTGTATAATAATAAATCTTTTGGATAAAAACCCAAGTTCATTTTACAGTACATTTGTAGGGATAACCCTATTTATCGAAAACAAGACTCCTTTTTATTTCGGTAACTTTTATAGCCACTTTTCCAAACCTTCAGTGCTCTCCGGCTAGCTTCTATTGGCTTTCACATTTTGTTACCCGAAACACGTTTTAAAAACATTTTATCAGCAAGAAATACTGGCGAGTGCATCCCAGTTTAATCATAACAGCTTTTATAGTTTCACAGTACTGAGAGCGATTACAATGTTTATATCTACACAATTACTCATTCAGTACTATCCACACCAGACTTGTGGGTCATATTACTCATTGGCTAACTCGTTGTCCAATGGTAACGTTTTTCACATTTTGTATACGAAACCCCAACATACCGGCAGTAATTGTAGAATACATAGACTCAATCACTGTTAATTATATCTTAAAACATTTGAGGTTTTGTAAAAACAGTTTACAAAAAGGTGACAAAAAGTAAGATGTACTCACATTATTTACTTAAATAAAACTAAAGCTTCATGGGGATCTCCTGGTTATTATCTATTAAAAATTAAACAATGCACACATGTTAGTAAAATAACCCAAATCACATTAACCGTACAACTCGAGACAAAACTCCAACGACTGAGTCAGACAGAGCCTTGACATGCATTATGGAGCCCTAGATCAATCGAGTGTAACACGAGACAGAGCTCCAACGACTGAGTCGGGCAGAGCCCTGACATGCGTTACGGAGCCCTAAATCAATCGTGTAGGGTAACAGCAGGGTTATAGCACTTACAACGAGGCAGAGCTTCGCTTTATAGTGGGTATTATGCCCGGGTATAGTTTTTACAATATATATAAATTGAGAGAGAAATTTAGAACTTGAACGAACTGAAATGAAGCTTGTCCAGCCTATTTATAAGCGGATTCAAGGGCGGGTCGTGGCCTCCGAGAGAGAAGGCTAAGGCCTTCGTGGCCCGCGACAAGACTCGGGTCATTTATAGCCTTGCTGATTCAACGTGTAGGGTCGCCGAGTCATCTGCCACGTGGCAGTCTGCCTTGTCCGACAAACAAGGGTCCTCGCGCCCCACGAAGAACCAAGGGTGTCTGGATCGCGGCCCGCGACAACCCTACAGATTTTGTTTTTTCTAGTTTTTAATAAGTACAAGGGTATTTCGGTCTCGTTTCTCGCGTACGAGGTACGTAAGGAACGTTTTAGCGTTACGTTAAGGATTCTAGGAGGGTTGTTATAGGTGTGGTGGGTGGGGGTTTAGGTTTTTGAGGGGTGCGGGGTTTAGGTTTTTGAGGTTAGGTTTTTTTAGGTCTTTGGGGGTGGGTGGTTAGGTTTTTGGGTGGTGGTGGGGTTGGTTTATTTTGTGTTCACATTTGTTTTCGTGGTTCTCGCATGAACCCCACCATATATATATATATATATATATATATATATATATATATAGGGGACCGCTAGAATGAGAACCACCTCGAGTTATGAGAACCGCGAGAACCACACCGTACGGGGCGAGGTGGACCAATTTTTTTTTTCAAAAACGTAGATGCATGTATTAGAAACACATTCGTAAAAAAAAAATAAAAAAAAAAACGCCGTTGGGGTAGTTTTTTACACCACAAAAGTGTGGTTTACGAGTTCAACCACACTTTTGTGGTGTAAAAAACTACCCCAACGGCGTTTTTTTTAAAATTTTTTTTACGAATGTGTTTCTAATACATGCATCTACGTTTTTGAAAAAAAAATTTGGTCCACCTCGCCCCGGATCAAGTAGTTCTCGCGGTTCTCATAACTCGAGGTGGTTCTCATTCTAGCGGCCCCCTATATATATATATATATATATATATATATATATATATATATATATATATATATATATATATATATATATATATATATATATATATGGGACCGCTAAAATGAAAATCACCTCCAGTTGAAATAACCGAGAGAACCACTAGATCAACAAGATGGATGGACAAGATTAAAAGTATTTAAAAATAATATTAAGTATTTTTTGTCTTATTATTTCTTTTATATTTTAATTCAAAAGGGTAGTTTATTAAATTACTATTTTTTTTCTTTTTGTCTTTATTGTTTTTTATTACTTTTTTGTATTGTAATATTAGTTTTTATTTTTAAACATATTTTTTTTATTAAAAGCATTTTAAATACAGATTTTTTCTTAAACTTTTTACGTTTTACGTTAAACTTTTTACGTTTTACTTTTTACGTTTTTACGTTTTACGTCTTACGCTAAACTTTTTACGTTTTACGCTAAACTTTTTACGTTTTACGTTAAAACCTTTACGTTTTACGTTAAAAACTTTATGTTTTACGTTAAAAAATTTATGTTTTACGTTAAAAAGTTTACGGTTTTAACTTTATTTTTTACAAAACCTTTTTTACCCAAAACGAACGCAGCCAGAACTTGCAACTCGGTAGGTGTCTCATATAGATTGTTATCATCATCGACTAGGGAAAAAAAATAAAAAACCAACTAACAAATATCAAAACAATGAGTGGATTCTTGAAAAAAAAAAAACGGGGTTTGGCTCAGATTTTCCGATAATTAGAGGCTGCAAAGTGGGGTTGCACATTCAAAAACCTACCCTCCACCATCCTTGCCGCGCCATCGTCATCAAAATATGCGTTTTTTTTTTTGCATCATCACCGCCCCAAATCCAAAACCACACTTCAATCGACCACTAGCACCGCGCGGGCACCACGGGGCACCACCGGCACCACAAATCAACAGTTTATCTAATTCATGTTTTCAACCAAAAAAATCAATAGTTTCTCTAAATCAAGTTTTCACCCACAAAAATCAACATCCAGATTGACCTTCTCTAAAATCAAGTTTCAACCACAAAAATCAACAATTTCTCAAAATCAACCACTAAAATCAACCACAACCACAAAAATCAGATTGACCCCGACACCATAGCCAAAAATCAAGAAAAAATGGAGCTTTTTAAAAAATAAAGAAAATCACTAGAGACGGAAGCAGAAGGGGGAGGAGCAACCGGCGGCAACACTGCCGGCGGCGAACTTGGTCACCGGAGCACACCCCACAGCAAGGAGCAACCGGCGGCATGCGACTACCAAACACCCTCATGCCGCAGATGCGACTGCCAAACACCCTCATGCCGCTATGGTCGTCGTCGTGCACCACCGCCGCGACCACTCTCTCCAACTCAGCTCTCTCTCTCCACGGTTCCTCTCTCTCTCTCTCTCTTACTACACAGTGTTGTTTGTCGGAGGTTTCATCGCCAACACCCGGAGGTCTGCCGGCACCTCCCTGTGGTTCGCCGATCATTAAATAATTTTACAAAGCTTGATTTTGGAGAGTTTCTAACAGAAGGAATTGATCGATTATGAGTAATTTTACAAAGCTTGATTTTGGAGAGTTTCTAACAGAAGGAATTGATTTTGGAGATGAGGGAAATGAAATGTAAATGGGAGATGAGAGAGGAGAGAGTAAATGAGAGAAGAGAGGAGAGAATATTTAAAAAGTGAGTGACTTTAAATGAAGAGAGATGTGAGTTTTGACATTTGAGGTAAATGACTAAAATACCCCTTTTTCTGATTGGTTGAGAGTGGTTCTCAGGGTTCTTACAACTGGGGATGGTTTCTATTTTAGCGGCTCCATATATATATATATATATATATATACATATACATATACATATACATATACATATACATATACATATACATATACATATATATACATATACATATATATACATATACATATATATATATATACGCATAAGTGAAATTTAAAATTGACTACATACATATGTGTGTAATTCAGTATTTGACAAAATACATATATGTATATAATTAAGTTTAAACTATAAATATGTGTATATTACGAAAAGCTTAGGGAAGTGTGTGGTCCAGAATGTTTCTCAAGTTTCTAACATATGATGAACTTCTCATAGGATCCCTCCGATATATATATATATATATATATATATATATATATATATATATATATATATATATATATATATATATATATATATATATATATATATAGGGGAAAGATATATAGAAATCCCACTTTTGGCGAGAAAACTAGGGAAACTCAAAGCTCCCGAATTTTTTTTTTGAAAAAATTTACACATGTTATATACATGTTTTTAAGGGTTTTGGGCAAAAAAATCAAAAAAAGCGTTGAGTGAATATTTAAAAAAAATAAATAAACAAGTTTTGGTGTGACATATGTTAAATTCGTCTGACATATGTTACCCCGAAAACTTGTTTATTTTTTTAAATATCCACTCGGCGCTTTATTTATTTATTTATTTATTTTTTTGCCCAAAACCCTTAAAAACATGTATATAACATGTGTAATTTTTTTCAAAACAAAAAAAATTCGGGAGGTTAGAGTTTCCCCAAGTTTTCTCAATTATAAGGGTTTTTTTTTCTGATACTTCCATTATATATATATATATATATATGTGTGTGTGTGTGTGTGTGTGTAGTTTTGAGCACCACAAGTTTGTGTTTACTGGTACCGTAAATTTTAAATAAAATTTACGGTACCCGTAAAAACAAACTTGTGGTGCTCAAAACTACACACACGACATTTTTTTTTTGATTTTTTTTTTACAAATGTGTTTATAATACACGCATCTACGTTTATGAAAAAAAATTTGGTCCAACTCGCCCCGTACGGTGTAGTTCTCATGGTTCTTATAACTGGAGATGGTTTTCATTTTAGCGGACCCGGATCCCTATAGGGGTCCGCTAAAATGAAAACCACCTCCAGTTGTGAGAACCATGAGAACTTTTTGACCCGGGGCGAATTGGACCAATTTTTTTTTTCATAAACGTAGATGCGTGTATTATAAACACATTTGTAAAAAAAAATTCAAAAAAAAAATGTCGTGAGTGTAGTTTTGAGCACCACAAGTTTGTTTATATGGGTACCATAAATTTTAAAAGTTACGGTACCCGTAAAAACAAACTTGTGGTGCTCAAAACTACACTCACGGCATTTTTTTTTTTGAATTTTTTTTACAAATGTGTTTATAATACACGCATCTACGTTTATGAAAAAAAAAAATTTGGTCCAACTCGCCCCGTACGGTGTAGTTCTCATGGTTCTTACAACTGGAGGTGGTTTTCATTTTAGCGGTCCCCTATATATATATATATATATGTAGGGTTAGGATCATGTGAGAAGCACTAAGCTAACTAAGAAACCTGAGAAGCATTCTAGACCACATATTTTTCCTAAGGTTTTCGTAATATACACCTTTGTATAGTTTAAGATTAACTATATACATATGTGTATAATTTAAGATTTGACATTATACATATATGTATACTAGCAAGATGCCCGCGCAATGCGTCGGGAGCGACACATCGTATTGCGATATTCGTTTTGGTACTTTTCTTATTCATATAATATTTTTTTTGCATTATTGTGATAGATATACATTAAAAAGCAAATGAATCGGGTAATCCATTTCATTGTGTTGTACATGGTTCGTTCATTATTCTCAACCAAATCCGTAGCCAAAGTTATCGGTTACTCTATTTTATTAACCAATCGGTTTTTGGTTTATTCGATTAAATTGACGGTTTTCGGTTTGATTCATTTAATGCCAAAAACCAAAATTTGGCTAAAACATTTGCTTAGAAATATATGAAATTGAGGTATAAATACATGAAATATATGAATTGTAGGTATAAAAGCTAGAAATATATGAAAATATGAATAATTCGGTTCAGTTCAGTTAATTTGGTTAAATCATAGTACAAAAATATTGATAACCGATTTCTTGTTATTTCAGTTTTCAGTTAATTCAGTTTTTGGTTGATTTCAGTTCCGTTTCGTCTATTTTCGGTTTGGTTTAGGTTAAGGATTTAGTTATTGCTCACCGATAACCGGTTTTGGTTAATAACCAATAGGTGCGTGCGCGTTGCTGTGGGAAACACAAACGTTGCCACAGTGGGCATTGTTCAGTTGGTTAGATTATTATCCTCAACCGAAATCGAGGTCATTGATTAGTATATTTTATTAACCAACCCATTTTTAGTTAATCGGTTTGGTTTATTCAGTTAGATTGACAGTTTTTTGGCTTGATTCATTTAACTTTGGTTCATAGCCAAAACCAAACTTGGGCTAAAACTTTTGAATAGAAATACATGAAATTTAGGTATAAATAAATTAAATGGATGTATATTTAGATGAACTGGAGGTATAAATACATAAAATTGGGATATAAATATGAAATACATGAACTAAAGGTATAAAAGCTAGAAATATATGAAAATATGAATGGTTTGATTCAGTTAATTTTGGTTGAGGGTATAAAAAATCGATAATAGTTTTTTGGTTAATTCGGATTTCGGTTAATCAGTTTTCAGTTAATTCAATATTTGGTTGATTTTGGTTCGGTTTCGATTAACAATCCAGTTATTACTCACCCTTAAACATTGTTAATCACGTAACATATCAATTTTTAAATTAAAAAACTATAGAAATACTACACTCAAATTAAAGAGAATAAAACACTCATATATATGGTGTAATTTAAAAAATAGTATATTAGTGTACCAAAAAGTTATGATCGTTTAAAAATTGTGAGGATGGGGTGTTAGTTTTTTATAAGGGGATAAACTTTAACTAATAACTAATTATCTATAATTTGTTAAAGATGAGGGTTTAATCACTTGACATTTTGTATCCATTAAACATTCTTGGATAATGACTATGTACGTTGGGCTTTAATCACTTGTACACTAAGACATCATCTACTTGTACCTTTTAATCTACACGTCAACACTAATAAACACAACTATCGAAACATCGACAAAAATGAATAGGTCGTCACGGTACTTTTGGATTTTATATTTTTAACATTATGGTTTATAAAATATGACAAGAATACGTAAAAAAGTTATAAGTTTGTTGTGAATGGAGAAAAAGTGTAACTAATTACTCATAATTATGTTAAAACTTATGGATTTAAGTATAATAAGATGGAGAGCTAAAATATAATTATTGTTTAAAAGACAATTTACCCTCATTTTAAGGGTGTATTTATAAATTTAAAGTGAAAATGTTCTTATTTTTTACGTATCTTAAAATTCCCCTCTCTTATGCATTATAATATAGTATAGATATAGATAGTCAATTTTAAACTATACATATGTGTATATTACGAAAAGCTTACGGAGATGTGTGGTTCAGAATGCTTCTCAAGTTTATCAAATATGGTAGACTTCTCTTAGGATCCCTACTCTCTCTCTCTCTCTCTCTCTCTCTCTCTTTATATATATATATAGAGAGAAACGGGATCAGGAGAAAACGCTCAAAAGTGTGAGAACGGTGAGAACGCATCCTGGCCCAACACGTGTCCCGCGGCATAGAGAAGGGCGGAGGGGCCTTTTTGTCTTTTCATTCTTCTTTTTATTTCCCAACGCGGTATAATATTTTATGGCGTCTAAGTTTTTTTTGGCGTTAATTGTATTTTTTTAAACTTTTTGGCGTTGAATTAATTTTTTTTTTGTGTCACATATATAATTTTTTGGCGTTATGGCGTTTTCTGGTTAATTTCTTTGGCATTTATGGCGTTTTGTATAATAATTCACTACGAGTCACTATTATTTGCATAAGATTACAATAAGACCATTTTTTTTGGCGTTTAGTGAATTTTTTGGCGTTTAATACCCTTTACAAGGTGTTTTGCCAGCAGCTGTTCTCCCAATTTTCATACTTCTAGCGTTTTGGTGTTTGTAGTTTTTGGTGTTTATTTAGTAATGTATTTTATTTATAGAGAATTAGATAACAAATCAACATATAACTTGATATCAAAACAATATAAAATATTTTTTGTTCTTTTTGGCGTTTTGTTAGGGTTAACCATTTTTAGTATTATTTTGGCGTTTTGCTAATAAAGATAGAAATATATCATTTAATTATCTTAAAAAAAGTAGATTACATAGAAGAAAAAAAAATTAAAATCCTTCATCAGAAGGTACTTTATCTGAATAGTATCCATCACTTGTGTCATCTTCTTCCTCCTCGGAGTCTTCATCTTGATCTTCATCCATGTCATCACATTCACCTTCATCAGCTTCTTGTTCTTGAAGATTCTGAAGCCTCCACCTGAACATGTCTTGCATTAACTCCAATTTTGAGTCTATTTCTGTGTTGGTACAAGTGGCGTTATGCAATTCTTCCATGAAACCCAGTCGCTGCTTTGTCATGATGTTCTCTAGCCAGTAGACTTCCTGCGCTCCGCTGTCGTATATAACCGTCACCATGTCTGTTTCATCATTAAAATGCGATGATGTCATGACAGGGTTTGGCTTCATATCTCCTTTGATTGGTACAAATTTGCTGGTTAATGCTTTCATAAGCATATGTGTGACAACCCAAACTTTCAAGGTTAGTGACGTTTAACCTTGTGATTGTATCTTCTCGTTATCCCTCTCCAATGTATTAAACGTCCTGTGCAGTTATAACTCCGTTAAACTTAAAGTATGACAATTCTGTTGAACACTCGTAACCTTAATAAACTTGCTAAACGTAAAACATGATTGAATATGTTGCGTGTGTAGTGGACCAGTTTAGGCACATATAGGTTTAGTGGGCCGCACATATAAGTGGGCTACACACATCACAGGTGTGGTTTAGCACACATCACATGTTGGGCCGCATGTGTCCATCTCGGCACACACACACACATTACACTTGGGCCACACATTTCATTTGGGCTGGCCTTTGTTGGTCGCGTATAGGTTCACGCACACACAAAGGATTAGAGGTGGTTATCATAATCTAGCATCCTCATAAAGTTCTTAGCAAACCCTAACACACACCCTTCTTTCTTGATCGACGGCAATCCATCCTGGGCTCTCATCTCCTTTCGTGTTAATATCTGGTATGTGTAATTGTTAATCTTGTTTGTGTTAGTTATGTGGTCACTTGTTAAGTTATATGTGTATGAATAAGAATGAAAACATGGATTGAGTATTGCGTGTAAACTGTGTTGAGGGGGGGGGGGGGGCGATCATTAGTTGATATATAACAAGTAACATAATTAACTGATAAGGGTTCTTGGTATTAGTTGTGATGAATTGTTAGAATGATTATATGGGTAGGTTAAATCCGAGCATGAAGTATGATGAAACTGTGATTGTCATGACTATGGGAAATCTTGATAGTTATTGTTAATTGATAAAGGATTGACTAGTTCATATTAATGTTTACGTATGGGATGAAGGTGATCACATCGTGTTCGATTTGTGTTACGTGCGGATTGAATGGATTGGTTAGTTTATGTTAATAATTATATGTGAATGTGTGTATTATGTTTTGGGCTGTTACTAGTCTAATTTGTAAACTAGTATTAGCATTTGAGTTATGTTTATAAACAAGAGAAATCACATGGGTTTTGACAATTGTGAATGAAACAAAAGATAAGCGGCCGACAACTGAGATTAGGCAATTTCTTTTATTGGACCACTTGATTTTATTGGGCTGATATATCACATGGTATTTCAAGCAATTCACATGCACACTATTTGATTGAATGCAATGATGAATTTTATCAGATCACATGGGATTGTATTAAATGACTAATCCTTTTGTCAAAGTATGGCTGACAACATTAACACAAATCACAATCCTATTGGGCCTCAACTTTTTGAACAAAGTAATTCACGTGATGATAGGCATCGTTGAAAATTATTAGGTTTATTAGCTACTTGGGCTTAGTAAGTAGTTGGTCCGTGTGAGCGAGTGGGCTTCACACAGGGCCGCGTGTCATCTGTGCTGGGCCGCACATGTATTCGGACTGATGCTGGGCCACACAGATTGATACAAAGCTGATTTGGGTCTCGGGTTAATGGATCGCACGATATACCCGGCCTACTTGTTGGGCTACACTCGTTGATTTAAACACACCACTAAAAATACATGTGTCTTGGGCCTTGGTAGTGAACGGGTTAATATTGTAGGTCCCTCTCGAGGATGAGATAAAACCTTTTCCTTGTTATATCAAACACACTAGCGAGTGCGGAATCCAAGCTAGCATGCAACCGAGACTTTATACGAGAACAAGCACAAACACAACACACAACATTCAACGATTAACACCACTTGTATTAATGCGTATGAAAGGTTCGGTTACAAGCTCAATGTTTACAGATATGTTCTATAAACTCTCAAAGTTCTCTCGTGTGTGTGCTCTCAACAGAATGCTCTGTCTGTTTCTGTCTCTCTTGTCTAACTTTGTGTTCTCTTCTCTCTTACATTTCACACAACACACTACATGGGTATATATACACGACACAGCAGGTCTGGTCGAAGGATCAGACAGATTGATCGAAAGATCATCTGTCGATCAGAAAGCCATCGAAAGATTCACAAATACCTCGAAGGATGATATCCTTCGAGATATCCTTCGAGTTCATCCATCGAAGGTTTATGTTTCGAACTCATCTATCGAATGTTCATCTTTCGAGCTCATCGAAGGATATAAAACAATCCTTCGATGACACATCCTTCGACACAACCAGCTTACTACAATTTTTCTAACTGTTTGGTCAAGTCAAACCAGGAGGATGGTTGACTTGGTCAAACTTACATCAACCTTACATTAAAGACATCGTTTTGTATCATGACGAAATACAGACAAAGTACAGACACAAGTGCACCAACAAACTCCCCCTTGGCTGTAGCTTTGTCTCGATCTTCGTGTCTTCAAGTCTTCAAGGCCGAGTCGAACCGAGCCGAGTCGCGTCCACACAAAGTGCATCAACAAACTCCCCCTTGGACGCTACTCGTGATGGTTCGTCTTCTATGTCTTTCATGTCGGAGGATCTTCAAAGTTTTCACGCGTCGTAAGCAGAAAGTGTATCAACAAACTCCCCGTTTCATGTAGAAAGTGTGTTGACAAACTCCCCCTTAGATTGAACTCTCCATTGAGTCATGCTCGTGAATCTTTTGACTCGACAATTCTTCAGATCCTTGTGGTGTTGATGAAGGGACAGCGGCAACTCGATCATTTTATCCTTTGAGTGCCTCCACTTCGTGTCTTCATTCCAAAGCTTTTCATCGAACATGTTCTCCTCGCCTTTAGCATCTGCACATGCAAGAAAGCTAAACGCATAATGAGAACAACCGCTTGGAATATAGTTAACATTTAAACTAACGACACATATGAGATCAAATCTCAATCAAACACCAACCGACAGCAGTTTGAAAGTTTAGAAAAATATTCATTTTAATCCTTTAACTTTCAAAACTCGTTAACTCCGACTGTTTATGAAGATGCAATTGTTTTCCAGCTTACGATCAGGATTTTGGGTAGGATAGACTCGAGTTCCAACATCGGTCAATTAAAAATAAACTAGAAGCAAAATCTTTTTGGATTTTATAAAGTTTATATTAAAACACACCTAAAATCTTTTTGGAATTTTCATTTTTCAATGTAAAGACGGAAAGCAATAAATAAATATGTACAAAGATGCATAAACAGGAAACATTAAATAAATATTTACAGACATTCTTTTTGCGAGTTTCGAGGGTAAGAGAATCATATCAGTGTACGGTCATGCCAAAACGCTCTTGTTTTTTAATTAGATAACATTAAGATAAGCATCCTATAACAATTATCGGTATTGTTGTCCACATAAGCTCAACTTATCATTTGTAATCATGGCGAGGGGATACGTTAAGGTATAATTTATACTTATCGACCGGTGTTCATCCACATCACGACACATTCCCGTATCAAGGTATGCACGAGGATTCATCTTACCGGTGAGTATACCGATTATCATCTGTTTGACCGCATATGATGTGAGATTCTCACTTATTTTGATTGAAAACAAGCCCTATGTGATATAATCACTTATTGATGAGGAACTTGATTTTCATATGCATGAGGGCACAAGAGCAAGTCCGTGAATAGGTCAGTACTTTCGTACAGCAGAGAGACGAACTTAACTCCCGGAAAGAATTTGTGATATTTTATCACTTATTTTGTTTGGACATGTGATTGTTTATCACTTATTAAGGTCGAATGCAATATGTACACGTATGTATGGTATCATGGAAGATCTAGACTTGCGTCCCCGTTATTTTTCGGTAAAAGAAACAACCATGATACCTAGATGATAAGCAGCATAAAGACCGAATATCTCAGAACCTCGGCAATCTCTCAAACGAAATTTCGGTACTAAGACCATATGCCAATGAATGGTTCCCACCTGGTCTTCAGTCGATTTAAGTTTATATCACCCTCCACACTTTAAAATGATTGTGAGCCTACCGATACATCTTATATAGAGCTGCTTATCGTTTTTCATTTTAAGGTTTAAAGAGGTTTAGACAGACCACTGATGTACTATCATTTTCTCTTTTTCTCGCCAGGAAACTCATTTTTGCTTTTCTATTCTTTTTGTGTTTTTGAAATTTTTCGATGTTTTTGGATTTTCAAATTTTGGATTTACTCCCCCTAAAATCAACAAACTAAGACAAATTTAAAACACAAAGATATTTACAAAAATGATTTTCCGATGTTGGTTAACTCATGTTTTACCTCAATGCCGTTTACCAAAATTAAGTTTTAATCAGAAATGATTTAGCGAATTTTGGAAAAATCAGTTGGCATGTCGGTAAGCGGTGCGGACCATGACAACATTGTCTGGCCAAAGAGTGCTGAACAAGATAATAATTCACAAAGCAGCTTAAATATCGACAAGTATAGGAGAGATTAGAAATTTAAAACCGTATCATGCAACTGCATCGTGCATTGCCAGGAATCTGAGCGCTCTCCCAAACTGGATATCCACCCGGTGTGGATTTCAAAGTCGATTTTTGTAGCTACTGAAATCTCTTCACAACAACAAGATCAGAAACCTTTGGGTCCGGCTGGTCTTCCATATTGCACCAGCGAAGGTCTTTGTCTTTCTCTTTTTGAGAAGTAGTGTGCGGTAGTTCAATCCATGCCAAGGCGTCCGCACACCTGGTTGGTTTGATCAACAAACACATTCTCTTCAATCACACCGCAAAGAAATGTACACTGCACGTTCATTTTGTCGATTGTGAACTTCAACCGTGCTGCAGGTGCGTACTCTTCATTTGAATCTTTCCTGAGGACCCGATCAAAGCCTTGAACATTCACATTTTGAAATGATTTTCATGTTGTCGAAGCTTTTCAATCTCTTTCAACAGACATTTCTGTTTCCCTTTACTTTTTCTCTCCATCAAAGGCAGCAATTTCTTCTGTTGCCTATTTTGTGCAAGGATGCTCCACTATCAACAATCTTACAACTATCGAAAGTTCCTCCTGGAATATCCTACACACTCACTCAAAAATTAGTTGGAGAGAGGGACCCAAGCCTTTGTGGTCTTGGGTCGTCCTTGATCATCAAGAAAAGTGATTTCAATCACTTGATGATTAGGAAAAAGAACCTGTGGTGCTCCCCCTGACTGAATTACCTGTTTTTGTTTCCAAGCTGTTTGTCCTTTACCAGTATTTGTATTAATTGTTTTAGCATTTACTGGTTTTACAGTTTTAGGTTTTGCTTGAACAGGTTTTTCTTCTTTGACCTTTGATTTTAAGGCCTTTTCAATTACCTTTTGATTCTTTTGTTTTAACTTCTTTTCCCTTTCTTTCAAGACACGTGGGTCTTGTTTCGGGGAAACTGATCGTTTTCGGTAATCGATTTCTTGGGGAGCACTCGTTTTTGGCTTCAACTTTTGCAGGTATGGGCAGTATCTTACAATATGCCCAATTGTGCCACACTCAAAACACATTCTCCGCTCTACAAACCTCGGAGAAACATGTTGATGATCAGACAGAGAACCAGACAATGAACTTTGTGATCTAGACGTGCTTGGACCTAAATCACCTCCGTTGGTGTGTTGGGTGTAGTTATTCTGATCATTTCGTTTTAAAATTCTAACTTGTTTTACAAAATCAATGTTAGATTTATCCTGAAATGTTTCAAGTTTATCTGAACCCGTGGATCCAACAAAGTTCACTATCGGTTCTCTTTTCTTAACAGGTGCTCTTTTGTTTTGCACCCATTGTTGTTGAACCTTTGGTTGTTCAGTCTTAGGCTGCTGAACTTTAGGTGCTTGAACATTCTTGTTCTGAGCCTTCTTTCCCTGTACCTTACCTTTTCCGGAGTTGACTTGTTGTTTTCGCTCAACTGGTGGTTTTTGGTTTCCGTATTGTTTTCTAATTTGTTCACACGGAATTGGATCACATTGAGTAACGGTAACTTTGCCACTTTTGTTCCCCAAAAACTTATCAGTACATCCTTCAAAAATTTGCTCAATTAAATCTTGATTTACATTTTTAATTGGAAAATCTTTGTTAGAGTAGATTTTGTTATCTCCTTTGAGCGTGTACAACAAGTTATTCTCTTTACTGCTAGATACAAGGGACTCCATTGCTTTTGGCATTTCAGTCTTACTCGGTTTCACTGGTGGATCACACAGGATGTGATTCTCGATTGGAATATCTGTTGTAACCGAGTTAGACTGTTGTTTCACAATTTCTTCAGATTCATCATCCGAAGAATCAGCATCCTCAACAATGGGAGGACTCTGTTCCTTGACACACGATGAATCTGTCACATTTTCAGATTCAGATTCTGATTGACCCGAGGATGATGTACCAGTTGTGAACCCGAGGCCTGCTGCAAAGTCATCTAGACCGAGTGGCACAGTAGGTTCAAAACGGGGCATATCCTCGTCATCAGGCAATTTGGAGTAATTGTGATTCATTGGGGGAGGACATGATTTGAATCCCATACACTTCTTATCCCCCTTTTTCTTTTGAACATCAATAATGTGATCCAATACATAGCGGGAATTGGAATAACTTTCCAATTTCTGCTTGATTGTTTCACATTCACATCGAGCGGTGGCCAATTCTACCATCTGCTTTTCAATTATGTCTATAAGATCATTGTTAGCATGTTGTTTTCGCAAAACAGCTTTTTGTAATTCTGAAACATCATGTCTTAATGACGCAATTGTGGTTTTAAATTCCTTTTCATTTCTGGTTAAAAACACGTTAGCTTCAGTTGCTTTAGCAAGATCTACAATCAATTGTTGATTGTGTTTGTGTGTGATTTCAAACTGACTTTCCTTTTCTGCATATTTAACATTTAAACTATCACACTTTTCACAGCTAACTACAGTGGGTTCATCGACACATACCTGACCTGATGAACTGTCGACATTAGCCATAAAGGCTGAATGGAGAGAAGACGAAGAGTAAGCAGCTTGATCCATCAAATTAGATCTTCTTTCAGTTCCTGCTGCAGCTTCTTCCAAAAGCTCATCAAAATTTGCATCTACTGGCGCACTTGATGTCTCATCCACATGATCATTTCCTGAAGTGGAGGATTCTTCATCTGAGCTTTCACTATAACCAGAACTGTCTTCATCTTCAGAAGATGCAACACCATTGGTGGAAGATTCTCCACCACTGGCGTGCTTTAAATCCTTTACGACTTCAGCAAAACATGCTGTTCCACCATTTCCCCCTTCTCCAAGCTGAAGCGACCAATCACAACCCTCATCTATTTGAACCACCAGCCCCCGGTTTGCATTTGATGACCCTGCTTGGCCTTGGTTTGCATTTGATGACCCTGCTTGGCCTTGGTTGTTGACAGGTATCAACGTACGAACATTGTTCCCGTTCTGGTTCTGCTGGTTGCCTTGACTTCTGAACGGATTTTGATTTCCATGCTGAGCTGGTCTTGTGCATTCCCTTTTGAAATGACCCCGTTCGCCACAGTTAAAGCACTTGACAGCTTGCTTGTCGAACCCATACTTGGTGTCTTTCTTGTTTTCCAAGTTGGTTCTCCCCGTCCTTTCCATAAACTCCTTTGCTCTTCGAATTGCACTAGCAAGAGCCCATTTGATATCCATCATTTCAAACTCTTCTTTATCCACTTGCTGATAATCTTCATTGGTTAGATTGACATTCCCAATCTGACCTGCGATCAATCCACTATAAGCACTAACCAAGGTATTCAACATCTCCATATGCTCCTTGGCTACTTCGACACTGACTTTGGAAAAGTTGGAAGTGTCTAGTCTGACTGTGTTAGGATTGGAAGTGACTTGAAAGTTTGAAGAGCTTCCATAAAACCCTTGCTGTTGCGGTTGTTGCTGCTGAGCTGTCGGTTGCACATTCGGTCTTGAAAACATCGTGTAAGCTGAAGGATCAAACTGATCTGTTGTTGAAGGTCCGGTGTTAGAGACGAAGGCTGTTTGAAGCTTCGCATGTTGAGAGGCTGGTTTTTCTCCACTGATACCTCCTGCAATCCCAAAGTACATTTCTGGATTTTGAGGAGTTTGTGTTCTTTTTGCTTTAAGCTTTTCTTCTACATCCTTATTCTCCAATCTTTGAATTAATTCATAAACGGTGATTGTGTCTAGAACACCATTTTCTTTGAGAATTTCAAGATAACTGCTCCACTTTGCTGGTAAGCTATCAGCGAATCTCTTCACCAATTCTTGTAGAGTGGCAGTGACTTTAAAAGCAAACATCTCGCTCAACAAGTGATGGAATCTTGTAGATAACTCTGCCAAAGTCTCATTCTCCAAACACGTGAATCCTTCAAACTCTTTCTTCAGTAATTCTTGCTTGATCTTTCTAGATTGAGCATTTCCTTCACAACGTAACGTGAGCATATCCCACAAGCTTTTAGTAGTCGTGCAGTAAACAAACTGGTGGTAAATGTCTTTGTGAAGAGCTTGTGTGAGAATCATGAATGCTTTCTTTTCTAACTCAAACTTCTTCTTATCTTCTTCAGACAAAGTGCTGTAAGTTTGTGGATTAGATCCTGCAACTTCCAACTCATTTTCAAAAGCTGTGAAGAAGCACATCCATAGATCTTGACCTTGTCCCTGAACATAAGTTCTCAGCCTTTCTTTCCACCATCCCCAATCATTGATGTGATTTAACTTTGGCGGTTTTGTGCTTGTACCAGTTTCACTGTCGTTCTGCATCATAGATTGAATGCTGTTGCTTTGATTTGTGACCAAAGCCCATTGATTTGCAGTTATCATTGCAGCTTGAGGTGGGGCAATAGCTCGCATCCATGCAGTTTTGTCGAAATCTGACGTAGATTGCGTAGATTGCATAGCTGATGATTGTGGAGTCGAAGTTATTTGAGTCCACGCGGTTGGATCCCACTGACCGTTTGTTCCCATTTTATGAAAATATATTAAGTGAAAATTGATTTAAAATTTGAAAAATAAGTTTTCTCCTTTTAAAAATTTAATTTTCACAAACTATGTTAAAATCTGTTCGAAAGATAGACACTTGTTTGAAGGATCAACAGTGTTCGAAAGATCACTGTTGAATTTCGAACAATGACTTCGAAAGATTCACCAAGACGAAGGATCCTTATCTTTCGAAATGTAACAGTAGCTCGAACAATATATCCTTCGAAAAGATTCCTTGGCTCGAAAGATAACTCACTGATTTCGAAAGATGTTCGAAGGATGGGTATCTGTCGAACCTCCTTGATCGAAAGATGATCTTTCGACTTCGAAGGATATCTTTCGATGAGTACTGACACAGCAGACAAACAGGTGACGGGTTGGTGAAAAAGGTGACGGGTTGGTAAATCTTTCGGCAGAAAGTATGGTTCAGACCATCATTTTCTGCAAAAAACTTGTTTTGTTTGATTATTTTAATCAGTTCACCCTTTCCAATACACCAACAACTTTTGAAAATAACTAAACAAGATCAAAAGATGTAAACTTTGACGAACACTTGAAGATATTATGAACACAAAGGGTTTTCCGGTAAAACTACAAACTTCCGAAACCCGGTTTTGCTTGAAACTTCACTAAAAATCAACTTCTAAAATGTGAACATGAAAGAAAAGGTGATTTTTATAAGAACTTCCAGCAAAACAACAAGATTTAAACCCGATTAACAATGTTTTTCAGAAAAATATAACTTTTCAAAACCCGAAAAACAGCAAGAACACCTCGGTTTTAACAAGGAGAAGAGCCAAAGCTCTGATACCACTTGTAGGTCCCTCTCGAGGATGAGATAAAACCTTTTCCTTGTTATATCAAACACATTAGCGAGTGCGGAATCCAAGCTAGCATGCAACCGAGACTTTATACGAGAACAAGCACAAACACAACACACAACATTCAACGATTAACACCACTTGTATTAATGCGTATGAAAGGTTCGGTTACAAGCTCAATGTTTACAGATATGTTCTATAAACTCTCAAAGTTCTCTCGTGTGTGTGCTCTCAACATAATGCTCTGTCTGTTTCTGTCTCTCTTGTCTAACTTTGTGTTCTCTTCTCTCTTACATTTCACACAACACACTACATGGGTATATATACCCGACACAGCAGGTCTGGTCGAAGGATCAGACAGATTGATCGAAAGATCATCTGTCGATCAGAAAGCCATCGAAAGATTCACAAATACCTCGAAGGATGATATCCTTCGAGATATCCTTCGAGTTCATCCATCGAAGGTTTATGTTTCGAACTCATCTATCGAATGTTCATCTTTCGAGCTCATCGAAGGATATAAAACAATCCTTCGATGACACATCCTTCGACACAACCAGCTTACTACAATTTTTCTAACTGTTTGGTCAAGTCAAACCAGGAGGATGGTTGACTTGGTCAAACTTACATCAACCTTACATTAAAGACATCGTTTTGTATCATGACGAAATACAGACAAAGTACAGACACAAGTGCACCAACAAATATGGTATGACGGGCCGCACACTCTGGGCCCACTCGCACATCACCTGTTTGGGCCAAACATGTTACCGGGCCTTAAACAGCAAGGGAACCGAGTAACCTGGGGCGGATCACACACTTTGGTTGGGTTGTGTGCTGATTTGGGCCGCCTACCGTTACGACGAATGTATGGATGGATGTGTGACATGGGCACTTTATTTTGTGTGAATTAGTGGACTGTGTTGTGATATGATTGGCTATTGTGACTTGCATGATAATAAGTGAAATACATGTGCGCTACTTGTGTAATGTGAGTAAGAAACTATGTGGCTTGGGTCTATGTGAACTGATTGGCTTTAATAATCATGCTAGGACTTGATTGATCAACGTGAATACGTAAATAGACATACCAAGCAAACCAAAGGTGAGTTCATCTCTCTTGAGCATGCGTCCCGGTGGTTGGGACAGTCATTGGGTATCCCTGAGAGGGATAGGTTTTTGGGTAAATCAATTGGGTATTCCTAAGAGGAATACGTCTTGTGGTTAAAATCTGGGATGTTGGATAATACACTCGTCCTATCACCTTTAAGTCCCATCTTTTTGTTACCGGAGAGGTAACGGGGTATTAGTTGGTAGCGCTACTCAGGTTTGGCACCCTCACCCTGTACCAGAGAGGACGGGTGTGAACTAATGACCCAGTCATGCCCAGTGCTTTGATAGGAGCACTGGGGAACGGGCAAGACAAAAATCAGGAGCCGTCTTGTATCCGAGGTATTATCAACATTGTAATCAATGAATGGAATTAAGCAATTGGTAAATAACGTTTTTGTAAAACTATGAACTCACCAGCGTTGTCTGATACACGTGTGTGCATGCTCGCAGGTTATTGGTATGTGTGGATGTGGAACTAGCTGTCTGGGATGCTGGAGTGCTCATGGGCCGAGATACAAGGAATTGCGAGACGAGTCTAATGGTTATCATACATATGGTTTATGAAACACTTAACTAACGATTTATGCTTCCGCTAAACACGATGATTTATAATTACTGTTTTATAATGCTTTATGTTAATGAATGAAAGTTTCATTTAAAATCTTGCATGAGTTCAATGTGATTGGTGGCTAGATCCTGGTACGTCACACGCCTCGCGGGGGTTTCCGCTTGGGGTATTTTTGGGGGTGTGACAGTTTGGTATCAGAGCCACTGGTTATAGTGAACTTGGTTTTAAAAATGTTTTTATAAAACCAGACTATAACCGAACAGTTCTGAATACGTGAATACGACCATGACACTCAGCTCCAGATTGCAAGGTTCGTCTTTTCATCTGTGGTATACATTACATGATTAGTGTACACTTGTTTATGTTGAAACATACGGACACACACTCGTCACTATAGCATGATGGCATGGATTGCTTGTTTACTTTATGATGCGTTGATAGCAAGCCTTAGTCCATGGAATTTTGTGATCTTATTACTTTGACAACCTCCGTTTGACATCTGAGTTTGAGGAACCATTTGACATGAGTTAGGAGGGACTGAGATGAGCATGCAAATCACAATATTATTGTGGGTTCACACATAATAATAACGTGGGGTGCATGTGAGTCCCAGGGAGGCTTAACAAGTGAAAAAGGGGTTCAATTTCGTTGTTTAATCAGTGAGAAATGTAACAAATCTATAGGGGTCACAGCAGTGATTGTCTCCTACTTGAATGTGATCTTTTCACTCCTCTCTGAATCCTTACGAATCTCGATGCTATCAAGTAATACCTGAACACCCATCTGAACGCCTAGCGAACCATGTAGAATGTTAGGTGCTTGTACGAACGTCCCCGAGTTGGATGTCGCAGCGTCGAATGATTGGTCGATACCTTTCTCACTCTTCTTCGTTGGCTGGAACTCAATGTATTGACACCTTAGATTCCGCAGTGCGACCACTTCTGCAACACTCTAGAAGCATACTGTGTATTACTCTATCAACTTGCAAGAACGATGGACAAGAGGATGAGCGTAGTGCCTTACTGACAGCAGTATTAGGACGACTCTGATCACCGACAACGAGCACCGACAAATTGACTTCAATCGAATCCTTAACCCTAGTCAGCGACTTATGGGAGTTAACTTTTACGAATCAATCGGGACATAAGCGATGGCGATTGACTATAGTGTGAAATGTGTAATTGACAGCACAATGAGTAGCGCCTTAGGACGGGACAAGGAAAGTGACAGGATGGACCTTGTCGGTGAAAGATCGTAGGGCTCCGTTTCAAGCAACGAAATTAGAGGCAACAGTCACGGCAACATCAAGGCACTTGTAATCGTAGCCTACAGTATAGAAATGAAGGTGCCTATGACATGGAATGACCGTTGTTAAAGCAAGACGACAACAACCAAGGGAACGAAGGCAGTACTGGAAATTCTCGTAATGAAAACAACAACACTGGAAATGATGTTCGTGGAAGGGCATTTAGGATTGGCATGGGCGATGCCAGGATTATAGCAACACGGTGGCCTGCACGTTCTTGGTAACTAAACGCCTCGTCCCTGTTCCCTTCAACCCTGATACTTCTTGAAACCGAACTTGTTGTGGAATCGGCTGATGGCAAGTCAATTGAAGTCTCATGTGTTCGTGGGGATGCAAACTCGACCTTGTGGGACAAGTGTTCGACCTCGACCTTCCTTCTGTTATCCTTGATAATTTCGATGCAGTAGTTAGTGTGGATTGGTTATCCAGCTATCGCGCAGATATACCATATGAGAAGAAAATTTTGAGTATCCTTCTCCCTAGTGGAGAATCGTTATCTGTTCTAAAGCGTCAGAGTGGTGCAAAGGTTAGCGCCATTTCAGCTATGAAGGCCCAGAAGTGTCTGCGGAGGGATTACTCCGCTACGTAGCAACCGTTACTGATGTTAAGGCTAAGGAAAAGATGATCTAGGATCCACCAATTGTTTCTGATTCCTCTCAGTGTGCTACCCGAGGAACTTTCAGGTTTACTTCCACAACTGTTAGGCGGAATCTCAGTTTGATCTCACGTCAGAGGCAGTCCTGATTACTCGTACTCTTACCGTCTTGCACCAGAAGGGTTGCAAGAGCTGTCTAATCAACTACATGAACTGTTAAACAGGAGTTTTGTCGGATCTGGCTTTTCGCTTTGGGGAGCCCCAGTTATATTCGTGAAGATAAGCCTTTTCGCATGTGTACTGATTATTGAGAACTCAACAAGGTGACAGTCAAGAACCGCTTGCCTCGACCACGTGTTGACAACCTGTTGACCAGCTGGGAGGGTTAAGCTCCTATTCGAGGGTTGACTAACGAACGAGCTGTCATCAGATGAAAGTCCAAGGAGAGAATGTTCCTACAATGACATATCGAACGCAGTACGGCCATTGCGACTTTGTATTTCATGACCTTTGGGTTAATTAACACACCAACAGCTTTATGGATCACATGAATTGACCGTTTTATTGAGGACATTTTGAATCATTTCCAGGAGAAAGGAACACCCTGGGCGGCAATTGTATCTTATCTTAGAGCTCCCGAGTAAGGAGCTGCTACACGCGAAGTCTTGTTAAGTGTAACTCCTGGACTCGAGAGGTACATTTTTGGTCATGTAATCAACGAAGTGGGAATACACGTTGATCTCGCTAAGACCCGTTTTGGTTAGAAACTGATCGACACCAAAGGTTCCTGTGGGGATACATCAATTCCTTGGTTTCGCTAGATACTATCGCAGATTCATCGTGGGATTTTCGAAGATTGCGCAGCTTTAACCTCTTTAGACAGCGGGGAGATTTGAATTCTTGGGAAACAAAACAGGGGAACGTCTTTTCAGCTTTTGAAACCCAACTCTGAAATGCGCTGAGCATCGCTTCTACCCGAGGGTACTGATGATCTAGTGGTATACCATTATGGTATGAATCAGAGTCCCAGTCACACGCCAATGCAACACGAGTAGGTGATGGCTTATGTGGTGGATTAATAAGAAGAATTACACGACTCACAACCTGGGGGTGGAAACCATGGCCTTGGATTTAAATTGGGGGCATTACATCGACGGTACCAAATGCACTACTTAGACGGATCACAAAGGCCTCCCGGGTACCTTTGTTTTGGAAGAGCTAAACATGTAATAGCTTCGCTGGACGAAACTTTTGAATGATTACGACTGTGTAACCTGAACAAGCACGAGCTTTGCAGCTCACTATCAACTCTAACTTACCTGATCAGACTCGCTCTGTCCAAACTGGAGAACTGAAGGAAGAGAATTTTCAAGTTAAACCCATGCGGGGCATGGAGAAGCAACCGCTGGCAGGTCGGACGATATTTGCTACCTCATGGAACGAATGTGAGTCTCATTATATGGCAACTGTTGGGAACTCGTGTTGAGCAAAGCACACCGGCCTCGATATTCTACCCGTCTGGGTTTTCATGAGAGTTAGTAGGATCTATAAATCTTGCACTGGTGATCGGGCATGAAGGCCCACCTAGCTATGATTGTGAATGATGTTTGACTTGCGGGGAAGTCAATGTGAAGTATCAGCAACCAGAAACAGCCATATGGAAATGAGAACAGACTGCCATGGACTCTGTCACTAGTCTACTTTCAACTCGAAACGGAAACAATATCACCTGGGTGATCGTTGATTGTCTCATGCAACCAGTACACTCTCTTGCAATCAAGGAAACTGACGAGTCTTCACAGCTTGTGAATATTCCTCTGAGCGAGGCAGCTTTTAGGCACGAGGTGCCAACTCCTGTTACCTCTGATTTTGATCTATGCTTGATTTATGACAGGCAACACCCTTGGCTCACGTCTAGACATGAGCATTGGACAAACGGGCGGGGTAAACGAACCATCCTGACACTCGGAGGCAGCTTATCTTTGGTCGAGTTCTACTGTAGCAGTTACCATCCTAGTATTTAGACAGCTCCGTTTGAGGCATTGCTTGGGCGACAATGCTGATTCCCTTGTTGGACTAAGGTGGGTGACAACCAAATCACAGGTCTAGGACTTGTACTCGAACTTTTTGGGAACATTGTTTAGATCGGAAATCGTTTGGCGGCAACGCATGACCGTCATAAAAGTTGATAAGCTTAGGAAACACTGGGAGTTCACTGTAGGCGATCGTATCATGTTGAAAGTCTCACCCTGGGAGGGTGTGGTACGCTTGGGAAGCGTGGCAAGCTTAATTTACGTTACGTTGAGTCATTCAGAATTCTGGAAAGAATCGGTCACGTGGCCTACAAACTCGAGTTACCAGGCGAATTGGGTAACGTGCATAATGTCAATTGTGTCTCGGATCTAAGGCAGTGTTTGTCCGGTGAGACGCCTATGATACCCTTGCTAGAGCCTAAGGTTAATGACTAGTTGCGGTATCAGGGGATCTATCGAAAGCATGGACCAGGAAGTCAAGGTTCGTTAGTATAGTCGTATGACAATCGTGAGAGTTCGTTGGAACTCAAGACGTGGACCGGAGTTCACGTGGGAGCGTGAAGATCAGATGAAGCTCAAGTATCCTCAACTCTTTCATGATGACCAATCCATGAAGATCAGATGAAGCTCAAGTATCCTCAACTCTTTCATGATGACCAATCTAATTCTGGTGCAACTGGTGAATTTCGGGACGAAATTTCATTTCAAGTTGGGGATGATGTGGCACCTGAGGAAAATCTGAAGCAATCTTGATTTATCACTTCACTTTTCTGTGCTTACTTATCAAATTTCGGGACGAAATTTCTTTCAAGTTGGGGATGATGTGACAACCCGAACTTTCAAGGTTAGTGACGTTTAACCTTGTGATCGTAACTTCTCGTTATCCCTCCCCAATGTGTTAAACGTCCTGTGCGGTTATAACTCCATTAAACTTAAAGTATGATAATTATGTTGAACACTCGTAACCTTAATAAACTTGCTAAACGTAAAACATGATTGAATATGTTGCGTGTGTAGTGGACCAGTTTAGGCACATATAGGTTTAGTGGGCCGCACATATAAGTGGGCTACACACATCACATGTGTGGTTTAGCACACATCACATGTTGGGCCGCATGTTTCCATCTCGGCACACACACACATTACACTTGGGCCACACATTTCATTTGGGCCGGCCTTTGTTGGTCGCGTATAGGTTCATGCACACACAAAGGATTAGAGGTGGTTATCATAATCTAGCATCCTCATCAAGTTCTTAGCAAACCCTAACACACACCCTTCTTTCTTGATCGGCGGCAATCCATCCTGGGCTCTCATCTCCTTTCGTGTTAATATCTGGTATGTGTAATTGTTAATCTTGTTTGTGTTAGTTATGTGGTCACTTGTTAAGTTATATGTGTCTGAATAAGAATGAAAACATGGATTGAGTATTGCGTGTAAACTGTGTTGAGGGGGGGGGGGGGGGGCGATCATTAGTTGATATATAACAAGTAACATAATTAACTGATAAGGGTTCTTGGTATTAGTTGTGATGAATTGTTAGAATGATTATATGGGTAGGTTAAATCCGAGCATGAAGTATGATGAAACTGTGATTGTCATGACTATGGGAAATCTTGATAGTTATTGTTAATTGATAAAGGATTGACTAGTTCATATTAATGTTTACGTATGGGATGAAGGTGATCACATCGTGTTCGATTTGTGTTACGTACAGATTGAATGGATTGGTTAGTTTATGTTAAAAATTATATATGAATGTGTATATTATGTTTTGGGCTATTACTAGTCTAATTTGTAAACTAGTATTAGCATTTGAGTTATGTTTATAGACAAGAGAAATCACGTGGGTTTTGACAATTGTGAATGAAACAAAAGATAAGCGGCCGACAACTGAGATTAGGCAATTTCTTTTATTGGACCACTTGATTTTATTGGGCTGACATATCACATGGTATTTCAAGCAATTCACATGTACACTATTTGATTGAATGCAATGATGAATTTTATCAGATCACATGGGATTGTATTAAATGACTAATCCTTTTGTCAAAGTATGGCTGACAACATTAACACAAATCACAATCCTATTGGGCCTCAACTTTTTCAACAAAGTAATTCACGTGATGATATGCATCGTTGAAAATTATTAGGTTAATTAGTTACTTGGGCTTAGTAAGTAGTTGGGCTGTGTGAGCGAGTGGGCTGCACACAGGGCCGCGGGTCATCTGTGCTGGGCCGCACGTGTATTCGGACTGATGTTGGGCCACACAGATTGATACAAAGCTGATTTGGGCCTCGGGTTAATGGATCGCGCGATATACCCGGCCTACTAGTTGGGCTTCACTCGTTGATTTAAACACACCACTAAAAATACATGTGTCTTGGGCCTTGGTAGTGAACGGGTTAATATGGTATGACGGGCCGCACACTCTGGGCCCACTCGCACATCACTTGTTTGGGCCAAACATGTTACTGGGCCTTAAACAACAAGGGAACCGAGTAACCTGGGGCGGATCACACACTTTGGTTGGGCTGTGTGCTGATTTGGGCCGCCTACCGTTACGAAGAATGTATGGATGGATGTGTGACATGGGCACTTGATTTTGTGTGAATTAGTGGACTGTGTTGTGATATGATTGGCTATTGTGACTTGCATGATAATATGTGAAATACATGTGCGCTACTTGTGTAATGTGAGTAAGAAACTATGTGGCTTGGGTCTATGTGAACTGATTGGCTTTGATAATCATGCTAGGACTTGATTGATCAACGTGAATACGTAAATAGACATACCGAGCAAACCAAAGGTAAGTTCATCTCTCTTGAGCATGCGTCCCGGTGGTTGGGACAGTCATTGGGTATCCCTGAGAGGGATAGGTTTTTGGGTAAATCAATTGGGTATTCCTGAGAGGAATACGTCTTGTGGGTAAAATCTGGGATGTTGGATAATACACTCGTCCTATCACCTTTAAGTCCCATTTTTTTGTTATCGGAGAGGTAACGGGGTATTAGTTGGTAGCGCTACTTAGGTTTGGCACCCTCACCCCGTACCGGAGAGGACAGGTGTGAACTAATGACCCAGTCATGCCCAGTGCTTTGATAGGAGCACTGGGGAACGGGCAAAATATAAATCAGCAGCCGTCTTGTATCCGAGGTATTATCAACATTGTAATCAATGAATGGAATTAAGCACTTGGTAACTAACGTTTTCGTAAAACTATGAACTCACCAGCATTGTCAGATACACGTGTGTGCATGCTCGCAGGTTATAGGTATGTGTGGATGTGGAACTTGCTGTCTGGGATGCTGGAGTGGTCATGGGTCGAGATACATGGAATTGAGAGACGAGTCTAATGGTTATCATACATATGGTTTATGAAACACTTAACTAACGATTTATAATTCCGCTGAACACGATGATTTGTAATTACTGTTTTGTAACGCTTTATGTTAATGAATGAAAGTTTCATTTAAAATCTTGCATGAGTTCAATGTGATTGGTGGCTAGATCCTGGTACGTCACACGCCTCGCAAGGGTTTTCGCTTGGGGTATTTTTGGGGGTGTGACAATATGCGTTTCATGGCATTCGTTGTCTAGAGCGATGCCAATGGATAAGATTTGCCTCTGTATCTCTTCTTCCATCTTCAGAATTGCCCTGATCATCTTAACATAGACCCTCCTTCTGTTGTCAAAATGGAGGACGTATCGCCGGATCCCCAGAGTGTATCTCCACGAAACGATTGTTGCCATTTTTGGCGTTTTGTTTAAGTTGGCGTTTTTGGTTGAAGATATTTTTTTTTTTTTGCAGAAAATGGATAGATTGAAGTGATTATGGAAGCTATGGTTTATGTTTGTTTATATAATGATGTTTTTGGCGCGTAATTTAGGAGGGAATTTCTTCTAATAAATGTTAATAACTGTAATTCAGTTATTTGTGTTGTTTCATCTTCCTGTAATATTCAACGCGTTTTATTTTTAAATTTTGGCGTTTTGTTTTTAATGGCGTTTTATTTTTTTATGGCGTTTTATCTTCAGATGGAGTTTTGAATATGAGGGGTAAAAGACCCTTTACCCTTAATGAAGCGCGTCCCACTTAATAATATTGTTGTTATTTACGAAAACGCCACCACGCAATCTAGTCCATGGATTGTTTTGATCGGACGATCCATAATCGTTCTCACACTTTTGAGCGTTTTTTCTAAATCCTGACCCTATATATATATATATGGGAAGGTTCATTTGAGAAGAAAATTAAATTAAGAAGAAAAAAGAACAAATGGTACAAATGTAAAACATTAAGTAGTTTTACTCTCAACTCATTTATTATTATCTTTGATTAATTAATTAGTTATAAACACTATCATCCTCCACACTTAAATTTTTGCTTACACACATCAAAATTTATCCTACACGTTTTGAAATTTACCCTACACATATTGAAATTTATCCTACACAGCTCGCAATTCATACTACACACATCGTAATAAATGCTACACTTTAAATTATATGTTTTTTCTTTTTTTGAATTTTTTTTTTTTGAAAATAGCTTACAAATTTAATATAGTTAGCTATTAAAAAGGAAGACTACCAATTAATAATCCATCTAAGTTTACCAATAGACCCTTACACTAATATAAATACAAAAATTAAATAGAACATTCTTATTGGTTGAAATTTCTTTTTTTATTATAAAATAAATTCTTTTCATTTGAATTCTCCAGGGTATATATATATATATATATATATATACATACATATATATATATATCAGTTGTAAGAACCGTTAGAACTACACCGTACGGGCGAGGTGGACCAATTTTTTTTTTCATAAACGTAGATGCGTGTATTATAAACACATTTGTAAAAAAAAATTCAAAAAAAAATGTCGTGTGTGTAGTTTTGTTTGTGTTTACGGGTACCGTAAATTTTAAACAAAATTTACGGTACCCGTAAACGCAAACTTGTGGTGCTCAAAACTACACACACGACATTTTTTTTGAATTTTTTTTTTTACAAATGTGTTTATAATACACGCATCTACGTTTATGAAAAAAAAAATTTGGTCCACCTCGCCCCGTACGGTGTAGTTCTCACGGTTCTTACAACTAGAGGTGGTTTTCATTTTAGCGGTCTCATATATATATATATATATATATATATATATATATAGGGGATGGTACAAATGAAAACCACTTTTATTGTGAAAACTCGAAAACTAACTAAAAAAAGCCTAAAAAACACTCCAAAATTTTTTTTTTCAATTTTTTTTATAAAAAATTGCAGGTTTTTGTATATAAAAAAAACTTTTTTTCAAAAAAAAAAGAAATTTTTTTTTGTATTACACATGTGTAGTATTACACATGTGCACTACAAAAATGTATTTTTTTTTTTTGAAATTTTTTTTATATACTAAAAGTAGCGAAAATTATTATGCAAAAAAAAAAAAAATTGGTATGTTTTTTTGGCTTTTTTAATTAGTTTTCGAGTTTTCACAATAACTAGTGGTTTTCATTTTAACCTTCCCCTATATATATATATATATATATAGGGGAAGGTTCTATGCAGAACACTAAATATTGCGAGAACACGCAGAACACAATGAATCACCTATTTTTTCTATCCTAAAAACCTAAAAAGTAAATGAAAATGTTACAAATATAAGATTTATTGTTTCTTACACTAGAATTCAAAACAAAATATGGAAAACTTTTACTTTTTGTATAACCTACACATATGTAGGTTAAATTACCAACATGTATGTAGGCTATGTGTAGGTTAAAATCTTTGGTTTTTTATGTATATATAATATAGATATGAATGTAAGAAACATAAAATTATAAAAATATGTTCTTTAAATCCCAAAATTTATTGTTTTAGAGTTGTTCTTTTTGTTCTCGCAATAGTTAGTGTTCTGTAATGATCCTCATCCTATATATATAAATACCCACTTTTAGTGAGTTGATCATTTTACCCCTTTTAATTATATGATTTTTATATATCTTTTTTTATTTATTTGATCCATGCTTTCAGATCTCCATCATCACCCAACATAAAATTAACAAGCAATAAATTTATTTAAACTTTTCAATGATGATACGTCATAATCTCATTAAAGTGGACCCAAACGGCCAAACATACATCAATTTCATCCGTCCAAAAAATGTTTTAACTATATAACTAGTAAAATTACACGCACGTTGCGGCAGGAGTTTGGTCGACATTGGTTTGGTTCATACCTGGGTAAGCTTGTATGTTCTGTATGGGTGGATAATCCTGGATAGGGTAACGTTGCACAAAGTCTCTATTGTCATCCCACCAGGGGTCATAATTCGGGTCTAGGGGGTTTGGTGCAGGTACTCTAGGGATTTCTTCTGGGTTAAAGTTGTACATCTCTTCTTGGTTTTCCTGATTTTCAATTTCCATGGGCTGTTTTGGGTTTTGCGGTTGTGGGGCTACTAATTGTTCCAGACTTGGGTCAGCAGCAGTCGTAGCTAAGATATGGAAATTTGCTAGGCTTCTATTAAGTATTTCTTAAGTTTGGGCATCTGTTTCTCTCTTAATAGCTGCTAAAGCCCTTTGCTGTTGCAATTTCCTCATTCTTTTTCTACGAGCAAAAGCTTCTTTACTGAACCATCCTCGTTTCTTAGTAGGAAATGGTTCTTCAGATTTAGCTCTAAAAGCAAATATCCCGTCTTCCTGATCAGCAACATACCCCGAGAGGGCAGGCTGTGATGATGTACCTTCACTCTTAGGTGAATCAGCTAACTGACGATTCACGTCTGATGGTCCTTGATCACTCATACTGAAAACTAACAGATAGTCAAATAACACATAACACATAATTACAGTTATGCATATATTTCCTAACATTAATTCAAAATTTAAGTGTCAGCAGAACACTTCTTTGGCTCAGACCAGTGGCTAGGCTCTGATACCACCTTCTGTCACAACCCCCGATCCCTGTTCCCCGGGAACGGGCGGACGTGATCACAGAGTGTGGTGGTATCAGTTTTTTATTTAGTCTCGCAGCGGAATTTACATCAGGACCGTAGTTAGGAAATGATTATCAGAGTAAAACCACCATGCTTGATATTAATAAATACATGGGCAAAACCCAAGTTTCTTATTACAATACATTTATAGGGACAAACCCTATTTTATTTAATTTAAAACATTGTTTCTTAGATAACTTTTATAGCCACTTATTTTCCAAGCCGTCAGTGCTCTCGAGCTAGCTTTATCCCAGTTGGCTTTCACATTGTGTTACCTGAAACATGTTTTAAAAATATTTTGTCAGCGGGAAATACTGGTGAGTGAATCCCAGTTTAATCAAGAAACATTTTATCAATTAACACAGTATTGAGGGCGATCACATTGTTTATTTCTACCCAATTACTCAATCAGTACTGTCAATCCTTGACTTGTGGGTCATATTACGCATTGGCTAACTCGTTGTCCAATGGTAACGTACTGTCGTCCCGACTTATTACTCGCAAGTAATAATTTTGTATACAAAACCCCAAATACCGGCAGTAATGGAAGAATTACAAAGACTCACATACTGCTTAATCACATTGTAAAACATTTAAGGTTTTGTAAAAACTGTTAACAAAAAGAAGATTACTCACATTGCTGTCTTAGGCTTTTCGTAAGGGTTTCCTGGGTATAATCTATAATTTATACAAATGTACATTGGTTAGTACCATAACCCTTTGAAATTATTAATAATACCCTCCCCGAGACGGCATTCCAACAACTACGTCGGGCAGAACCACGACAGTTGTTACGGAACCCTAAATCAATCGGGCAGCGTAACTATTATGAAACCGGGGTTATAATACTTACAACGGAGCAGAACCTCGCTAATTAGGGGTATAATACCCAAAATATTATGCTTATAACTTCAGAATTCGAGATTGAGAATGAAATGTGAGCGACGGAAATCGAAAACTGATGTCTGCTATTTATAGTTGTGTAATCTGCCCTTCACGCGGCCCGCGTAAAAGACAGGGAACATGGACGCGGCCCGCGTCAACATAAGTCAACGCAGTAGCTTAGCTGAGTCGTTGAGTAGGTTTGACACGATTGCGACACGTGTCAGCACCGGATGCATCCGCGTATCACGAGTCCGCGCGGCCCGCGTTAACATAAGCTTAAGTTGAAGCGGCCCGCCTCAGCTTAACTTTTCAGATTTTTAAATTTTATTTTATATATATAACATAACTAGGGCTCGGTTTTCACATACGGGATATAATATAAAACATATTGAGACATTTTATAGTATATTTAGAGAGTCAGAATATTATGAGGGTTTTGGTTTTACCGAGGGTTGTTACATTCTCCCCACCTTGTTTAGAGCTCGTCCTCGAGATCTACTGAAATAAATGCGGATATTTCCTTTTCATTTCTGACTCGAGCTCCCAGGTGTATTCAGGTCCTCTTTTGGAATCCCACTTCACTTTGACTAGAACTAGTCTTTTGTGTTTGAGATTCTTGACTTTCCTATCTTCAATTTGTAGAGGCCTTTCTAAAAATTTAAGTTGTTCATTTACCTCTATATCCTTAAGAGGCACTATTAGTGATTCATCAGCTAAACACTTTTTAAGATTAGATACATGAAACACATCATGTATTCCTGCCATTTCCTCTGGCAGTTGTAGCTGATAGGCTACAGGTCCTATTCTTCTAATAATCTTAAAAGGTCCAACATACCTGGGACTTAGCTTTCCCTGTTTGATGAATCTTACCACTCCTTTCCAAGGAGAGACTTTCAACAATACTCTATCTCCTTCTTGAAATTCCAATGGCTTGCATCGGTTATCAGCATAACTCTTTTGTCGATCACGTGCAGCTTTCAGTCGTTCCTTGACTTGAATAATCTTGTCAGTTGTTTCTTGCACTATCTCAGGTCCAGATAATTGTTGTTCCCCTATTTCTGCCCAACAGACTGGGGTTCGACACTTTCTTCCATAAAGTGCTTCAAATGGTGCAGCATTGATACTTGTGTGATAACTATTATTATAAGAAAATTCTATTAAAGGTAAGTGTTCATCCCAATTACCTCCAAAATCAATTACACAAGCTCTAAGCATATCTTCCATTGTCTGGATTGTTCTTTCACTTTGTCCATCTGTTTGTGGATGATAAGCCGTACTTAACTTTAACTTGGTTCCCATTGCCTTTTGGAAACTTGACCAAAAACGAGAGGTAAATCTACTATCTCTATCAGAAACAATTGATAAAGGAATGCCATGTAAAGAAACAATTTCATTTACATACAATCTAGCTAATTGTTTCCTTCATTGGTAGAAAATGAGCTGACTTAGTTAGTCTATCTACAATCACCCAGATTGTATCATTTCCTTTCATAGTTTTGGGTAATTTAGTAACAAAATCCATTGTTATTAATTCCCATTTCCAAACTGGCATTTCTAATTGTTGTAACAAACCTGAGGGTTTCTGATGTTCAGCTTTAACTTGTGAGCAAGTTAAACATTTAGAAACATAGGTTGCTATGTCCTTTTTCATTCCTATCCACCAGAAATTTTTCCTTAAATCCTGGTACATTTTATCACTTCCTGGATGCATCGTATACTTAGATTTATGGGCTTCTTCTAATATATGATTACGTAGATTTCCTAATTTAGGTATCCACATTCTCTTTTCATGGAATCTCCAAATTCCATCTGTTCCTTGTTTTAATTCTTTTAACATACCTTTTAATTTTTCAGAATCATCCTTGATTACTGATTCTTGTGCTTCTCATATTTGATTATTTAAATCTACTTGCAGATTTAATTTAAGAGAACGTACCATTTTTGGCTTTTCATGATACTTTCGGCTTAAAGCATCTGCTACTACATTTGCTTTTCCTTCATGATACTGGATATCACACTCATAGTCACTAAGAAATTCCATCCATCGTCTTTGTCTCATATTCAACTCTTTCTGCCCGAAAACATACCTTAAACTTTTATGATCAGTGAATATGGTAAACTTACTACCATAAAGATAATGTCTCCAAATCTTAAGAGCAAAAATTATAGCTCCTAATTCTAGATCATGGGTTGAATAATTCTCTTCATGATTCTTAAGTTGTCTAGATGCATAAGCTATAACCTTCTGTCGTTGCATCAACACACATCCATAACCTAATTTAGAAGCATCACAATAGACTACAAAGTCTTCAGTTCCTTCTAGTAATGCTAATATAGGTGTATGGGTCAATCTTTGCTTAAGAATTCTAAAGGCTTCTTCTTGTTTTAATCCCCTTTCAAACTTAACAGATTTACAAGTTAACTTAGTTAAGGGAATGGCTATTCTAGAGAAATCTTTAATAAATCTTCTATAATAACCGGCCAATCCTAAGAAACTTCTAACCTCAGTTGGTGATTCAGGGGTTTTCCATTTAGTAATTGCCTCAATCTTTGTTGGATCTACATGAATTCCTTCATGATTGACTAGGTGTCCAAGGAATTGTACCTGTTCTAACCAAAATTCACACTTAGAAAACTTAGCATAAAGCTTTTCTTTTCTTAACAAACTTAAAAGTATGTGCAAATGTTTTGCATGATCCTCTTTATTCTTAGAATAAATTAGAATATCATCTATGAATACAATTATGAATTTATCCAAATATGGCTTATATATTCGGTTCATCATGTCCATAAATGCAGCTGGGGCATTGGTTAAACCAAATGGCATGACAGTAAATTCATAATGACCATACCTCGTTCTAAATGCGGTCTTAGGAATGTCATCTTCCTGTACCTTTAATTGATGATATCCTGACCTTAAATCGATCTTAGAGAAAAATCGAGCTCCTTGTAGTTGATCAAACAAATCATCGATTCTCGGTAATGGGTACCGATTCTTAATCGTGACTTTGTTTATTTCACGGTAATCAATGCACATACGCATTGATCCGTCCTTCTTTTTAACAAACAATATTGGCGCTCCCCATGGCGATGAACTTGGCTGTATAAATCCCTTTTCTAACAATTCATCTAATTGTTTCTTTAATTCTTGCATTTCTGCAGGTGCCAAACGGTAAGGTGATTTGGCAATTGGTGATATTCCTGGTAATAGGTGAATTCTGAATTCAACTTCTCTGTCTGGAGGTAGTCCTGGTAATTCTTCTGGAAAGACATCTGAAAACTGAGATACTACTGAAATATCTTTTAGTTCTTTTCCTTTAGTGTTAGTGATTATAGAAATCAAATACACTATAGAACCTTTTCTAATACAACTTGCAGTTTTCATCACAGATATGAATTCTGTGGATCTAAAGGGCTTATCTCCTTTAATTGTGATCATTTTACCTTTTGGTGAATTTACTTGGATTAACTTTTGATCACATAAAATACTAGCTTTATTGGCTATTAACCAATCCATTCCTAGAACAACATCAAATCCTACCAGATTCATGGGATACAGGTTTGCTATAAATTTCTGATTTAAAATTTCTATGCTTGCTCCCTGCAAGATTTCAGAAATTCTAACAGTTTCTCCGTTAGCTGTCTCTACTACACATTCTTGTGGTAGTTTAGTTAATGACTGATTTAGAAATTTGCAAAACGATGTATTAATAAAACTTTGGTTTGCACCAGAGTCAAATAATACTTTAGCAAAAACATCATTAACTAAATACGTACCAGCTATGACATCTAGAATCATTCTGGCTTCATCTGCAGTAAGAAAAAATGCTCTAGCATTTTTGGTATTCTTGTTGTCTGGGGCTGGAGCTAATTTTGGGCAGTTTGGCTTGATGTGACCTTGTTCTCCACAATTGTAGCATATCCTGTTGTTTTTCTTCCTGCAATCTTCTTCCTTGTGTCCAGATACTTTGCAAAAGTTACAGTACCCAGAGCATCTTCCTGAATGCTTTCTTTTACAATACCTACAATAGGGTGCAGAGGTAGATCCTATATTTCTCCCACGGTTAGAATTTCCAGAACGAAATTCTTGAGTCAATTTCTGGGTTAGGTTCCTCCTTTGATCCTCTTCTCTGGTACGGACTAATTCATCAGTCAAGGTATTGGCTAATTCTACAGTTTCTTCTATAGTTTGAGGTCTAGCTGCCTTGACTACGTGTCTAATTTCTCCAATTAATCCCCAAATATAACGGGAAATTAACACTGGTTCTGGTGAAGCAAGAGTTGGCACTATTCTAGCATATTCAAAGAATATCTTAGTGTATCCCTTACTATCTACACCAGTCACCCTAAGATTTAGGAATTTGTTTGCTATCTGTTCTTTTTCATTGGGTGGACAGAATTTCCTTTCTACCTTGTTTTTAAATTCTTCCCATTCCATATTATAGGTTTGATCACTTCCTCTTGTCTGGAGGATAGTGTTCCACCATTCTAATGCTGCATTCTTAAACAAATTAGAAGCAAACAGTATCTTGTCTTCTTCAGCACACTTACTTATCCTTAAGACTGCCTCAGTCTTTTCTATCCAGCGTAAGGTTGCAATGGCCCCTTCGTTGCCCGAGAATTCCATTGGTTTACAAGACCAGAATTCTTTATAAGCACAACCGTTAGGCACAGTTCTTCTTCTTTTGGGAATAGGCATTTGAAGTACAGGTCCATTGTTCACGCTGTTTTCTGGTTCAAGTGGTCGTTTACTGCTATGCCTACTTTTATTATCAGCATCCTTAACAGTTTGAAGTATAAATGGCATTGCATCTATAATTCCTTGTGCTACTATGTGTTGGATAGCACTACTGTCCACTTGATTTCCATTGTTATTGTTGTTCGGATTATCATTAACCACGTTAATGTTACTCTGGTTATCATTATTCAGATTTTCTTGATTTCCTTCGTCGGCCATCTGAATTTTAAACATTTATCCCATATTAATATCACAAAATAGTAAGTAATATAATTGATCACATGACACACAATCTAACCAAAAACGTAGATCATTGCTACTTATTTTTTTCATATACTTATGCGTCTATTACACACTAGTACAGAAATAAAGATTATAATACCAACAGAAATAAAATAGTAATATGCATCCGTACACACATATTTTTATTTTATTTTTATTATTATTATTATTACTATCACTTTCTCCATTCTAACATTCAAGGATATGGATTTATCCAAAAATCCATATTGCGCTCATCGTATTTCCATACGAGACGCTCTCCCACCTGACGCATCCTTTCACTGCTTTCTAAAATTTCCTCCCCGAAAGTCCTAAGTTCTTGAACGTTTTCTGCACTCATTGGGGGTGCAGGTTCTCGGACTGGGTTTGGAATCTGGGGTGCATTTTCCTGATATGGGGGTGACATTTCCTGAAATTGGTAAGGATCCTCTAATATTTCCCAAATATAGTTATTTTGATAATAGGGATCTAAAGGGTCCATACCTGGGTAAGCTTCTATGTTCTGTATGGGTGGATAATCCTGGATAGGGTAACGTTGCACAAAGTCTCTATTGTCATCCCACCAGGGGTCATAATTCGGGTCTAGGGGGTTTGGTGCAGGTACTCTAGGGATTTCTTCTGGGTTAAAGTTGTACATCTCTTCTTGGTTTTCCTGATTTTCTATTTCCATGGGCTGTTCTGGGTTTTGCGGTTGTGGGGCTACTAATTGTTCCAGACTTGGGTCAGCAGCAGTCGTAGCTAAGATATGGAAATTTGCTAGGCTTCTATTAAGTATTTCTTAAGTTTGGGCATCTGTTTCTCTCTTAATAGCTGCTAAAGCCCTTTGCTGTTGCAATTTCCTCATTCTTTTTCTACGAGCAAAAGCTTCTTTACTGAAACATCCTCGTTTCTTAGTAGGAAATGGTTCTTCAGATTTAGCTCTAAAAGCAAATATCCCGTCTTCCTGATCAGCAACATACCCCGAGAGGGCAGGCTGTGATGATGTACCTCCACTCTTAGGTGAATCAGCTAACTGACGATTCACGTCTGATGGTCCTTGATCACTCATACTGAAAACTAACAGATAGTCAAATAACACATAACACATAATTACAGTTATGCATATATTTCCTAACATTAATTCAAAATTTAAGTGTCAGCAGAACACTTCTTTGGCTCAGACCAGTGGCTAGGCTCTGATACCACCTTCTGTCACAACCCCCGATCCCTGTTCCCCGGGAACGGGCGGACGTGATCACAGAGTGTGGTGGTATCAGTTTTTTATTTAGTCTCGCAGCGGAATTTACATCAGGACCGTAGTTAGGAAATGATTATCAGAGTAAAACCACCATGCTTGATATTAATAAATACATGGGCAAAACCCAAGTTTCTTATTACAATACATTTATATGGACAAACCCTATTTTATTTAATTTAAAACATTGTTTCTTAGATAACTTTTATAGCCACTTATTTTCCAAGCCGTCAGTGCTCTCGAGCTAGCTTTATCCCAGTTGGCTTTCACATTGTGTTACCTGAAACATGTTTTAAAAATATTTTGTCAGCGAGAAATACTGGTGAGTGAATCCCAGTTTAATCAAGAAACATTTTATCAATTAACACAGTATTGAGGGCGATCACATTGTTTATTTCTACCCAATTACTCAATCAGTACTGTCAATCCTTGACTTGTGGGTCATATTACGCATTGGCTAACTCGTTGTCCAATGGTAACGTACTGTCGTCCCGACTTATTACTCGCAAGTAATAATTTTGTATACAAAACCCCAAATACCGGCAGTAATGGAAGAATTACAAAGACTCACATACTGCTTAATCACATTGTAAAACATTTAAGGTTTTGTAAAAACTGTTAACAAAAAGAAGATTACTCACATTGCTGTCTTAGGCTTTTCATAAGGGTTTCCTGGGTATAATCTATAATTTATACAAATGTACATTGGTTAGTACCATAACCCTTTGAAACTATTAATAATACCCTCCCCGAGATGGCATTCCAACAACTACGTCGGGCAGAACCACGACAGTTGTTACGGAACCCTAAATCAATCGGGCAGCGTAACTATTATGAAACCGGGGTTATAATACTTACAACGGAGCAGAACCTCGCTAATTAGGGGTATAATACCCAAAATATTATGCTTATAACTTCAGAATTCGAGATTGAGAATGAAATGTGAGCGACGGAAATCGAAAACTGATGTTTGCTATTTATAGTTGTGTAATCTGCCCTTCACGCGGCCCGCGTAAAAGACAGGGAACATGGACGCGGCCCGCGTCAACATAAGTCAACGCAGTAGCTTAGCTGAGTCGTTGAGTAGGTTTGACATGATTGCGACACGTGTCAGCACCGGATGCATCCGCGTATCACGAGTCCGCGCGGCCCGCGTTAACATAAGCTTAAGTTGAAGCGGCCCGCCTCAGCTTAACTTTTCAGATTTTTAAATTTTATTTTATATATATAACATAACTAGGGCTCGGTTTTCACATACGGGGTATAATATAAAACATATTGAGACATTGTATAGTATATTTAGAGAGTCGGAATATTATGTGGGTTTTGGTTTTACCGAGGGTTGTTACATTCTCCCCACCTTGTTTAGAGCTCGTCCTCGAGATCTACTGAAATAAATGCGGATATTTCCTTTTCATTTCTGACTCGAGCTCCCAGGTGTATTCAGGTCCTCTTTTGGAATCCCACTTCACTTTGACTAGAACTAGTCTTTTGTGTTTGAGATTCTTGACTTTCCTATCTTCAATTTGTAGAGGCCTTTCTAAAAATTTAAGTTGTTCATTTACCTCTATATCCTTAAGAGGCACTATTAGTGATTCATCAGCTAAACACTTTTTAAGATTAGATACATGAAACACATCATGTATTCCTGCCATTTCCTCTGGCAGTTGTAGCTGATAGGCTACAGGTCCTATTCTTCTAATAAACTTAAAAGGTCCAACATACCTGGGACTTAGCTTTCCCCGTTTGATGAATCTTACCACTCCTTTCCAAGGAGAGACTTTCAACAATACTCTATCTCCTTCTTGAAATTCCAATGGCTTGCATCGGTTATCAGCATAACTCTTTTGTCGATCACGTGCAGCTTTCAGTCGTTCCTTGACTTGAATAATCTTGTCAGTTGTTTCTTGCACTATCTCAGGTCCAGATAATTGTTGTTCCCCTATTTCTGCCCAACAGACTGGGGTTCGACACTTTCTTCCATAAAGTGCTTCAAATGGTGCAGCATTGATACTTGTGTGATAACTATTATTATAAGAAAATTCTATTAAAGGTAAGTGTTCATCCCAATTACCTCCAAAATCAATTACACAAGCTCTAAGCATATCTTCCATTGTCTGGATTGTTCTTTCACTTTGTCCATCTGTTTGTGGATGATAAGCCGTACTTAACTTTAACTTGGTTCCCATTGCCTTTTGGAAACTTGACCAAAAACGAGAGGTAAATCTACTATCTCTATCAGAAACAATTGATAAAGGAATGCCATGTAAAGAAACAATTTCATTTACATACAATCTAGCTAATTGTTCCATGCTAATTGTTTCCTTCATTGGTAGAAAATGAGCTGACTTAGTTAGTCTATCTACAATCACCCAGATTGTATCATTTCCTTTCCTAGTTTTGGGTAATTTAGTAACAAAATCCATTGTTATTAATTCCCATTTCCAAACTGGCATTTCTAATTGCGGTAACAAACCTGAGGGTTTCTGATGTTCAGCTTTAACTTGTGAGCAAGTTAAACATTTAGAAACATAGGTTGCTATGTCCTTTTTCATTCCTATCCACCAGAAATTTTTCCTTAAATCCTGGTACATTTTATCACTTCCTGGATGCATCGTATACTTAGATTTATGGGCTTCTTCTAATATATGATTACGTAGATTTCCTAATTTAGGTATCCACATTCTCTTTTCATGGAATCTCCAAATTCCATATGTTCCTTGTTTTAATTCTTTTAACATACCTTTTAATTTTTCAGAATCATCCTTGATTACTGATTCTTGTGCTTCTCTTATTTGATTATTTAAATCTACTTGCAGATTTAATTTAAGAGAACGTACCATTTTTGGCTTTTCATGATACTTTCGGCTTAAAGCATCTGCTACTACATTTGCTTTTCCTTCATGATACTGGATATCACAATCATAGTCACTAAGAAATTCCATCCAACGTCTTTGTCTCATATTCAACTCTTTCTGCCCGAAAACATACCTTAAACTTTTATGATCAGTGAATATGGTAAATTTACTACCATAAAGATAATGTCTCCAAATCTTAAGAGCAAAAATTATAGCTCCTATATATAATCACAACCTGAAAAACTATTTGTCCCAACACAATTATATGATTTTAATATATCTTTTTTTATTTATTTGATCCATGCATTCAGATCTCCATCATCACCTAACACAAAATTAACAAACAATAATTTTTTTTAAACGTTTCAATAATGAATACGTCATAATCTCATTAAAGTGGACCCAAATGGTCAAATTATTATATATATCAATTGTCATCACCCTTTTGCGCCAGTTACGTTTTTGACTTTTTGGTTTTCACCACTTTACTTTGTTTTCTTTGATTTTCCTCATGCAACGTTCTAACAAATACACTTTTTGTTACTTTGGTTTTTACTTATTTTTTGTTTTACTTTCGCAATAAACAATTATTATAAAAACCGAATATATTTTCAAATAAATTATGTACATATTTGGTGATAAGTTGTGTTTAAATGGTTGTACCTTAATCAAATATAGGTTGTAAGTTGTGTTTAAGTGGTTGTACCTTAATCAAATAATAATAGTTTTATTACCTTACAGAATTCAATCTGTTTTGTAGGCATGTATGGTTGTAAATTGTTCTTAAGTGGTTGTACCCTAATGAAATAATGGTTTCATTATCTTACCATATTCAATCGGTTTGATCCATTCAAAGTTGTGTTGTTTTATTTGTAAATTATTATTATTTATAATAATCTAGTTAATTTAGCCAAAATCTTGTATAAATATAATTTGCAACATATTGATGCAATGGTTGTTGTAATGTATGCATTATGGTTTGTATAGTGGTAATGATATATATTATATATAGATTACGATGAATCTGTCAAACGAGAAAAAATTGACACGGGTTCATCGTAACGCGTGAGTCCTAGATCAACTTAGTTATTTTATTCTATGTTTTACGTTTCGACGTTTCGGGTTAATTTCTTCGCATTAACACCGCAACTTCAGTGTCAGTGGTCGCTGACAGTAGTGTGACATTAGTGCTCGCCCTCGCCACAACGCAGGGGGGTGCTTAATACTAGTATATATCAATTTCAGCCGTCCTAAAAACATTTTAAACTATATAACTAGTAAAATTACATGTGCGTTACGACAGGAGTTTGGTCGACATCAGTTTGGTTCATTGTGGTATTGATACGATACCAGCACTCGGTATAACAACCAAAAGAGAAAAACATAAAAACAAAGTCGAAAGAAACGTTTATGGAGCTTAGAGGTTATTTGATAATTATATTAAAGTTTAGAATGTAAAAAATAAATTGAGTAAACTAATAGGGTGTAAAAGTGAAAATCACTAAATAACAAAAAGAGATACTACTCATGACCCCAACACCTTTTAATCTATCTATTATACTAAAGCAAAATAAAGGTTGACTTTTTGACTTTGAGGTGGCTGCTTTCTTTGGCCAGAGAAATAGGTATTTGGGCGGCATTCTCATCTTCAATATATTTCCTTCAATTTTCATTCAATTCTCTACGCGTTTTCTTAGATTATATTTGGAAGGTTGAAAACTGATTCAATAATCGGAAGTTATTTAGGAAATTATGGATCCGTTTCCCCCTTTTGTTCTTTCATCATTCAATCAGATTTAGAAACCCTATCAATCATCATATTCGCGATTCATCTTATTCTTCGATTCATCTTATCCTCCAATCCATTACCATCTTCAATTGAATACTGGCAATCAAAATCGATGAAGGAATACGTGGGGCTGTGGTGGTGCAGATCTGTTCGGAAAAACATTTTCAGATATCAGAATCATGTTGGTGGTGGTTACAGGTGTTTTCTCTCGATCTTTCTATCTATGATTATTCAACCCTAAATCATGGAAGCGATTATTCAACCCTAAATCATAACCAGATGATCTGGATCAGGTATGTAAGCGCCCCTCTCAATTGTGAAGGGTTTTTGTATAATGATGTTTATCTGTATTCTAATTTAGTCGTATCATTTTCATCTCTGATCTGTATTTTGTATTTCCTTATTTTATCATTTCTGATCTGTATCTCTGGGATAAATGTGAATTGCAGGTTACATAGAAATGAGCTTATATATCAAGTTACAGGTTTTGGTATGTTTCTTCAACCCTAAATCAATGATAAATTTATCATTGATTCTGCTGGTACCATCAATTATCATGAGGTTTGTGGGTGATTGCATCATGGGTTTTCTTTATTTGTTCTTGATTTTGGAATTTAATTTACTTTTGATTGGTTTGTTATCTTTGTTTGGGTAGAAAAGTTATTATTTTTAGAAGAATGTAAGAGTACCAATTTGTGATTTGATCTTCAGTTGTTACAAATTTCTCATTGACTCTGAATGTACCATCAAATATCATGAGGTTTGTGGGTCATTACATCATGGGTTTTCTTTATTTGTTCTTGAATTTGGAATTACATTTACTTTTGATGGTGTTTGTTATGCTTATTTGGGTAAAAAAGTTTTGATTTTTAAAAGAATTTAACTGTACCCTTTTATTTGATCTTCAATTTCTCATTGATTGTGTCTGTACTATCAATTATCATGAGCTTTGTGGATGAATGCATCATGGGTTTCCTTTGTTTGTTCTTGGTTTTGGAATTTAATTTACTTTGATGGTGTTTGTGTTGTTTATTTTGGGCAGAAAAGTTTTGATTTTGGAAATAATTTAAGTGTACCAATTTGTGATTTGATCTTTAATTTTTAGAATTTAATGTAATAGCATAAAAGCCACCTATATCGCTTGAGTAAATATGTATCAACCAATAATCATACACCTTTGCATCTTCAAGATGTTTTTTGATCCAAACTTTTAAGCATAATTATAACATTTATATGTTTGTATGTTGGCAATAGGTGGGAAAAGAGGTATGGTGTCCTATATGCAAGTAAGTGTTGCAACAGAACTGATATATTATCAGTTTATGGGTTATGTTCTCTTTGCGAACGTGAACTCAACAGAGATGGTGAGGTCCTAACAACTCTATCTTCACACTCATGTTTTGTAGCTGATCATCTATACGGATGGCAAAATGGGTGGGTTGGGTAACGGGTCAAATTGGGTTTGTGTCAACATGTTAGTCTTTTGGTTTGGGTCAAAGCGGTTGGGTTGGGTTGGGTCGGATCATGTATACGGATGGCAAAATGGATGGGTTGGGTAACGGGTCAAATTGGGTTTCATGGAAACCAACCAGTTTAAACTGGTTTGGATTATCTAAAGTGTAATCAAATGCTTAAACTCTTCGAAATTGTTTTATATAAAAAATATGTGACTGTTTTGATAATATGATTTTTTGATTACATAGAGAGAATAATACATTAACTATTTATTATATTTATTAGATCCATAAAAAGCACTAAAAGGTTTTGATGGGTTAAATTAAGCCGTTTTGACTAAAAGTTCAACATAACTTTATTTCAGCAAAACCCTTATTCTCTGGCCCACTTATTTCCCTGCATGTACCAATTTGCTCATGCTTCCTTAGTTTTTTTTTCCTATTTAGGATGAGGCTTGCATTTTAATGTTGCAGGATATTTGTAGGGTTTGGTTCATTTGACCACCTAAAATTCTATTTTAATATTTGTTTTATTTTCTTTATCTAATATTTGATATTACTGCTCTGTACATGGAGTATTTATTTACTTATAGATTAATCAAAATGATATATACAAACACCCTTGATCAAATTATCCTGATTATTTTTGTATTTTATTATCTCAGTTAGGTGGCATTGGTGGCATGAGTTATACCTTTTGCTTTGGTCGGATTGCTGGATTTGAGACACTTGATTTATGTTTTAAGCAAAAGGTTATCGCTTGCTTGCGTGTCTTTATATTGTGTTATCTGTCTCTAGCATTTAGTTTTACCAATTTTCTGTTTAGTATCCTACTTGTAATTCTGTCTTTTTGATATCACCACACCTGGTTTCATCACACGTATTACAGCCAATGGACTACTTATAATTTGTTTTATACAGATCATCTCAGAGGTGTATATCAGCAAGACAATAAATGGCTTCCTTTCTAGCATTCCTGAACAGTCCTGTTGGGCCTAAAACTACCCATTTCTAAGCTCCTGTAGCCAACTGGGGATTTATTGTTGCGGTGCGTTTTTTTACTACATCATTAATAATTCTATAACAGATTTCTATGATACTTGAAATAATTTTGTTTGCTTTGTAGCAAGAATTTCCTCATTGAACTTTCTGATTGGTGAAATCATGCAGGGGTTGGTGGACATGCAGAAACCTCCAGAGATGATATCCGGCAATATGAGTGCAGGTTGGTCATGATCACATGTTGTAGAGGCGGCAATTTTGACCCCTTTACTTATAAGGGATTGATTAGGCTTATATGTATTCTCTAGCGGGTCAAGCGGGTTAAAAAAGCTTAAAAGAACACAAGTCAAACTGGTTGAAGAGGTTGAAAGTGAACCCGTGTA